>OZ024791.1:3958546-4043594 GCA_964017065.1 Haliclona indistincta
ATCTCTTAAATGTAGATCTGTGCTTAGTTTGTGTTATGCAGTCATGATTCGTAGTGGAGCACTTGTGGTCATCATTTTTATCGCCTGAGAAGCGACATCACAGTTCTTGTCACAATGCATCGGTGAATTGTTTACTCGTAGCGTCGTTGATGATAATTTGCTCACCAACCCGATAAAAATGTACTTACGAGTACAAAGCAAGCTAACAGACCAGCATAGATTGTACTAACCTACCGTCCGCTCGCTTGTATGATAGATTATGCAGTAATGATCTTGACCATGCATCGATCGTTACTTTAGCTCCCCCTATCGCTGGCTGATCATCGTTTCACACAATCCTCGATCACCGCTTAACGCAGTGTGGATTGTGTAGATCAATTCATCTTCAAGGAATCTTGCATGTGAGGCTGCTGCTTAATGCATGTAGGTGACAGTTGTATCACAACATAGCACTATAATTATTGGTCTGACAGCGCATATGACGTTCCCCACTGAACAATGATAATATGAACAATTTAATTACTATTATTATTATTATTACCCTTCATACTTGCTCATTATGGAAGCACAAACAGTTGCAATAGTACAGACTACCCCACAAAATGAAATTATATTATTATTATTATTATCATGATACTGTTGTTGCAAAGAGTTACTACTATTATCAAGTATTGTTCAGTTGTTGTGTTCCATTACTGAAATAATTCATGACAGATAGCATACGCAAGGTACAGGTGATAACAATAATTTACTAGTACTACTCCTATTATAGTAATAACAGCAACAATACTTTTATGCGCATAGTCATGTCATAGCTGTGAGTGTTAGACCAAGAAAATTAATAATTGTTACGTTGATGTTGTCAATACACTACTGAAAGTCTTTGAGCGACATTCACAGGACCCTGCAATGCAAAATTAATGCACAATGAATGAATAATGATATTGTTATCGTGATAATGTAAACACTGGTCGAACGTACATAATATTCCACCTAGATTTACAGCTAGCAGAGGTATGGTGAAGCTTTAGTTTGTCGTAGGTCTGATCAAATTACTCTGATCCATTATGTAGATATCACCTTCACATCACATTAAATTTTACGCCTAGTCAATAATTATTGTTCCTATCATCAGTAAAACGATAATAACTGCTGCATCTTTACTCTACACTATAACAATAATAATAATTATTATCATCAATAATTATTACATAGTATTATTATTGTTCGGATGTACCCTGTTTTACAATCACTCCAGTGCTCTCTGACAGTTCCAGCTGACAACCTCTATGGAAAGCTGTCGTCATCGCCCTCGACGACCGTCTTACAACCGCCGAGGTCACTCTCTGAGTGCAATCTCCTTGCTGCGCTTCTTCCGCGCTCACCGTGGTGCTGTCGACGACGATGACAGAGAGGTCTGCATTTATCAAAAATCTCGGAAGGACAAGTCTCTGGTGTGGCTGTGTCAACGGTGACAACAGAGACGGGGAAATTTCTCTCAAATCTTAGTACTGCGACGGTGTCAACGGCAAGAACAGTGACGGCGGGAATTCATCTCAAATCATCCATGGAAACTCACTGCCGTGAAAGTGTCCACGGCCAGAACAGTGACAGGGGAATTTATCTCAAATCTTGAAGGGAGACCCACTGCCCTGACAGTGTCGACGGCGAGAATAGTGACAGGGGAATTAATCTCAAACCTCGAAGGGAGACCCACTGCCGTGACAGTGACCACGGCGAGAACAGTGACAGGGGAATTTATCTCAAATCTTGAAGGGAGACCCACTGCCCTGACAGTGTCGACGGCGAGAATAGTGACAGGGGAATTAATCTCAAACCTCGAAGGGAGACCCACTGCCGTGACAGTGACCACGGCGAGAACAGTGACAGGGGAATTTATCTCAAATCTTGAAGGGAGACCCACTGCCCTGACAGTGTCGACGGCGAGAATAGTGACAGGGGAATTGATCTCAAACCTCGAAGGGAGACCCACTGCCGTGACGGTCTCCACGGCGAGAACAGTGACAGGGGAATTTATCTCAAATCTTGAAGGGAGACCCACTGCCCTGACAGTGTCGACGGCGAGAATAGTGATAGGGGAATTCATCTCAAATCGTGAAGGGAGACACACTGCCGTGACGGTCTCCACGGCGAGAACAGTGACAGGGGAATTTATCTCAGATCTTGAGGGAGACCCACTGCCGTGACAGTGTCCACGGCGAGAACAGTCACTGGGGAATTCATCTCAGATCTTGAAGGGAGACCCACTGCCGTGACAGTGTCGACGGCGAGAATAGTGACTGGGGAATTAATCTCAAATCTTGAAGGGAGACCCACTGCCGTGACAGTGTCCACGGCGAGAATAGTGACCATGGAATTCACCTCAAATCTTCGAGAGAACTCACTGCTGGGACAGTGTCCATGGCGAGAACAGTCACTGGGGAATTCATCTCAAACCTTGAAGGGTGACCCACTGCCGTGACGGACGGTCTCCACGGCGAGCACAGTGACAGGAGAATTTATCTCAGATCTTGAAGGGAGACCCACTGCCGTGACAGTGTGCACGGCGAGAACAGTGACAGGGGAATTGATCTCAAATGACAAAGGGAGACCAACTGTTGGGACAGTGTCAACGGCGTGAGCAGTGACGGGGAGAATTCAGCTCATGTCCTCACTGCCTTGACAGTGTCAACGGGGAGAATTCATCTCAAATCATGAAGGGAAACTCACTTGCTGTGACATTGTCAATGGCGAGAACAGTAACTGGGGAATTCATCTCAAATCGTGAGGGGAAACTCACTGCTGTGACTGTATCAACGGCGAGAACAGTGACAGGAGAATTTATCTCAGATCTTGAAGGGAGACCCACTGCCCTGACAGTGTCCACGGCGAGAACAGTGACAGGGGAATTGATCTCAAATGACAAAGGGAGGCCAACTGTTGGGACAGTGTCAACGGCGTGAGCAGTGGCGGGGAGAATTCAGCTCATGTCCTCACTGCCTTGACAGTGTCAACGGGGAGAATTCATCTCAAATCATGGAGGGAAACTCACTTGCTGTGGCATTGTCAATGGCGAGAACAGTAACGGGGGAATTCATCTCAAATCGTGCTTCTGCCTGCTCTTTCAAGCATGCTTGGGTAGTGCCGATACCAGCTAAACGACCCTTGTATCTTTCTTTCTCTAAAGACAAATCTTGAATCTTATCCCTCAATTGATGCTCTGTCTTAGTAGCTGCCTGCCTCAACTGTTCAGCTTCTAGACTATGCGCTTTCTCTACAACTCTCAAGTGATTTAAATTCTCCATGAGCTCTTCTCTAAGGCCTTCATTCTCTCGTTCTAACTCCTCAATTGCCTCACTAAGTTGCTGAAGCTGGTCTTCTTTAGCAGCCATGTTACTTTGTAGAGCTTCCATGTTGCCTTGTAGCGCTTCCTTCTCGACTGACCCCTCTTTAAGACCTGAATCTACCTCTTTTAGCCTGGATTCTGCTGCATTCAGAGCTTCCTTCAGTTGTTCTATTTGCTGTTGTGCGTTCTCTACTTGAGACTGTAGTTTGCGTTCATTCCTTCTTGTCTCCCTTTTCGTGTCTTTGAGGTCTGTCTCAAGGCGGTGAACCTTTGCTTCCGCCTTAATCATTTCGTTCTGATGCAAAACTTTGGCTGTGCTTAGTTCACCATCAAGCTGCGCTTTATCTTGCAGAGCGCGTTGATATTCCTTCAGTGTAGGGCCCACCGGTGACTCTAGGTGACCTTGAAGACGAGAATTCTCAGCCTGAAGCTCTTGCAATTTAGCAACAAGACTTTCTTGTTCTTTCTCTAGTTCAGCGATAGCCTGGTCACCTTGCTCTTGAAGTTGCTGGATGATGGCGTGCTTTTCCTCTATAGTTTCCTGAGCTTTAGCGTTTTCTTCAATTGCAGAATAAAACTTCGGTTGAAGGAATTCAACTGAGACTGCAGATCATCGCACTGTCTCTGAAGGTAGGACATTGCTTGGTCACGTTTACCAAGATCTTCCGCCTTTGTCTGAACCTCTGACAAGAGCCTACCTGATGCAAGCTTGTTGCTCCTAAGAGCTGCTTCTAACTCTTGTTTTTGTGCCTGGAGTGTCATACAACGATTTTCAGTAGCTTCAAGAGCATCTTGTAGCTTTGAGAACTTTTCAGCAGCTGTAGCTAGTTCCGCTTCAGCTGACGCTCTAGCTTGTTGGACAGCTTCTAGTTCATGCTTGGTAATGTTACGAGAATCCTTGAGACCCTGTAGTTCACCTTGCTTGCCTACAAGAGAAGTTTCAACTTTTTTCAGTCTGTCCTGCAATGTAGACTTTGCCTTGCGATGCTCAGCAATTTCCCCTTCTCTTGCTTGTAGCAACTGTCTCGCCTGCTGCAAGTCACTCAGAAGATGATCTCTTTCTCTCTCTATTTTTTTTAGCTGTGACTGCAGTAATTCATTGGATTGCCGAGAATCCATCACTTTGTCCTCGCTTGCTAGCTTAGCGGCTTCAAGCTGAGCTAATTGAGAACCAATGTGTCCAAGCTCATCCGTTTTCAGTGCCAAGAGCTGCTCAAGCTGAGCCTTGTTGACTTGCATTTCAGCATACGAGTGCTCATTTTGAGCAAAGTCCTCTTCAATAGCTTCCAGATCAGACACCAGTTGAGCTTTGTCACGCAGGATGCTGTTCTGAAGATCATCTAGCTGCTTGCGAAACAGAGTGTTCTCTTTTTGTAGCTGGTCCATTTTGATGGTCTGAGCGATAGAAGTAGCTTTGCTTGCTCGTAGATCTTCCTGTACTTGCATCTTGCAGTTGATCATGGAGCCATGATTTAGCCGATTCGGTAGACTTGATGCTTGCTTCGAGAGTAGCTACTTTGCATCCTAGTTCATGTGCTTCGTCTTCTTTTCGATCAACTTCTTGTCTCAACATGATGTTAGTTGCCTGGAGGTCTTTAACCTGTTCATCTTTAGCATTGGATTGTTCTCTGACGCTGGTCAGATCGTTTTCCAGGCGCTTGACTTTCTCTCGTTCCCTATCTATCTCTTTATTCAAGACCGCCATTTCTCTTCTCTTCTGAGCTAGGGTAGACTCCAAACGATCAACTTCACTAAAATCTTGAGTAGAAGTGTCAACAGGTTTCTTTGAGGATGAAGATTTAGCAGACATTTCAGGTCGCTCCTTGTAGCTTTTAAGCTCAGTCTCTGTCCTGGCTAGTTTCGCATGTAAATCAGACTTGTCCTTAAGTGTGGAACGGCATTGATCTACTACACTCTCTAGTTGACCCTCCAAGTGTGCCTTCTCCTCTCTAGCCTGGTGGAGCTGTCTTCTTAGCGACCCAACTTCCTTGTCCAGCACAGACGTTGTAGGTGAATTCCCAACACTAGTGGTACATGTAGAGCTGCTGTGATCGGAAGGTACACCAGGAAATGGTGTCGTGAGTGGCGTGTTACCAGTGCTGAGTGTTCGAATTACTTTACCAGGTAGTCTCACAGAGCCTGCCTCACTCATGGCTTTATCTACAGGCAGCTTGTAAAGATTAGGATTTGCAAGATTTCTAAGACTAGAAGAACCCAAAGAAGCATGTGTGTTCTGCTTTGGTGTATCTGGAGGCGTGGAATGAGCAGACTGGGGTCTAGGAGAAGGTGGAACAGCCTGTGACTGCTTCAAAGGCTGGATGTGAGAGGGCATTTTAGGAGCAGATGAAGGTGAGCTTTCTCTAGAAGAGGTAGCACTAGTCGCTACAGGTGTAATGTCACCATGTGTGCTATCAGGCCGACTGGTAGACTCCGAGACATGGGTGCTGTGAATGGAATGCTGAGGTCCATGCAGTGATGCAGCAGGAGGTAAAGGATATTCAACTGCCTCTGGCATATCTAGAGGTGTGAAATGCTTCATTAACGAATCCGGAACCTGTGGTTTATATTTCAGTGGTGCCTGATGATCGCTGGCAGAGTAAACAGGAGAGTAGTCCTTTGAAAGAGGAGAGTTTGGGGTTGAAGAATAGCGAAGTGCGGCTGGTACATTGGGCTCTCCAGCAGCACTGACACCACGAGAGGAAGAAGGACGAGGAGTAGATGGTTGAAAAACAGGAGGATAGCGGCCAGCATCATAGTTGGAATCTGTGAAAAATCACACATGTATATACAAGATGACAAAGTCAAAAAAAAACAAAGGATTTTTGCATGCATTTGTTGATATTTTACTACTGACCTGTAAGTTGATCAGAGGAGGACGACATGATGCTATCAACAGAACGATATAGACTATTGTTACTATCTGTCTTGACTTTAGACAATTGACCTAGTTGATCAGAGTCACTTGTCTTTGCTGGAATAAGATGGAGAGGAAGTGATGGAGGAAATGAAGGACTCCACTGCCGTCTCTCAAACAATGGTGTGACAGGAGCACTGCTGGTAGCAGCAGCTGTATTATTCTTGTTACTAGGTTTAGGCAATGCCGGTTCTT
Organism: Haliclona indistincta; assembly: GCA_964017065.1. Taxonomy (NCBI): domain Eukaryota; kingdom Metazoa; phylum Porifera; class Demospongiae; order Haplosclerida; family Chalinidae; genus Haliclona; species Haliclona indistincta. The sequence continues at coordinate 3,965,002 of OZ024791.1, forward strand.
CAGTGTACGCTGACAAGATTAGGTTTTTGATTTTACTTTCAAGTGGGGTGAGACTAACTTCGGATGGAGCAGTGTCTTGTCCGCTCGACGTGGGTATCTTTTTGCGTAAGAAGGGAGGGTCTAGTGAAGAAGGCGTATCTGGTGTGCCGTAGCTTGGATCTGCTATGTAGTTGAATACCTGTTCCATTAATACGACTCGTGACAATATATTTTCCTGTCGGTTGACGCAGGAATTAGACGGGAAATATGCTCCCGAAATTTGGAAGTTAATTGCATGGTGTAGTAGGTGACACGTGTCTGTGGTACTGTATTTAACTAGACACGTGAAGTAGTTAGTCATTCCTAGGTTTTGTGCAGTCACATTATTCTAGTTCTGTTATCTCGAATTCTACTACTATCATTTTCACGCAATCGTCAAGTTATGGGTGACTCGGATAACGAGAATGTTGCTGGAGTGGATGCTCCCGGTACGTCTTCAGGTGGCGGCTCTGGAGGAGCCACCAAGACCGTTCCTATTGGAGCTGGAGCTGCAGATCTGTCGGCAATACTGCGGGAGATACGCGAGTCCCAAAGGAAGCTGGACACCAAGTTCGCAAAATTTCAAGACGAAGTAAAACAGGGACAAGAAGACGCTGCAGCTAAAGCCTTGAAGCGCGTACGGAGGGAGAAGCCGTACGCTTATAAGCGCAAAGGCAATGAAGAACAAGCAAGCTTCAACGAAAAGGTCGAGGATGCAATAGTAGCGGCGCAAACGGAGCTGGAGAATCCGACGGTGACTGGAGCAGTTGGGAGAGCCATGAAGAGCATTGAAGAAGGTTTGGCACTGCTGTCTGAACGACAAAAATTGATCAAGTTGGCTGATCGTTCAGAGCATGGCTGGGGCGTGGTGGCTGAATACACTGCGGATGAGCTGGCAGAAGATAGTGAGGTTGAAAAACGTATATTTAAAGCAGAGAAAGCAGCTGAAAGGAAAGCAGTGAAGAGAAGGAGAGCTGCAGGGCCACCTCGCCCCAAAATTCGTGCGCAGAGCTCGCAACTATCAGTGGTACCCGCAACGGGATCCACCGCTGGTCCATTGCAACATCGTCGCTCGATGCCGATCAGCTATGCCCAAGCCGTAGGACCGCCCAAGCCATTGGGCCCGTGTTTCGTATGTGGGGAGATGGGGCATCTCAAGAGCTTCTGCACTAAGATGACAGACGCCAGCAATAGCAAGAAGTGGTATCCTTCTCAATATGGGTTCATGTGTGTTGATGGTGTTGGCGTTTGGGGTAGCAGTGTTGATAGTGTGGGTAATAGTGCTGGTGATGGTAGTAAGGAATGTGAACCAGCGATTGGTCAGGAAGAGCTAGTAGGTAGTGATACCAACGACTGTTGTGAGTGTGTTGATTTAGAGTGTTGCACGGAAAATGCTGTGGATTTGTGTGGTCGTACATGGGAGGCTGAGGCTGTGAGCCCTCAACCCAGTGCGCAAGTGTTTTGTGATTCTGTGCAGGGTAGACTAAAGGAGAGAACACTGTTTTGGAGAGAAGTATTGAAGGCACCAGAGCCAGTGTTGAGGACTATTGAGTCGGGTTATGTTCTCCCACTGAAAAGTGAGCCTACCCCTCTTGTTCAGTGTAATCAGCAATCTGCATTAAATAATGCTGAGTTTGTAAGAGCTAGTGTGTCTGAGCTATTGACAAACCGTTGTGTGAAACAAGTTGCCAAAGTGCCTTATATTTGCAGTCCGATATCAGTAGTGGAAAGTAGTAGTGGCAAGAAACGCCTAGTTATCAATCTCAGACACTTAAACAAATTTCTATGGAAGCAAAAGTTTAAGTATGAGGATTTGAGAACAGCAATGTTGCTGTTGGAGAAAGGAGATTATCTGTTTTCGTTTGACTTAAAATCTGGTTACCATCATGTAGACATTGCTGTAGTTCACCAGAAATATCTGGGATTTGCTTGGGAAGGTTCTTATTATGTGTTTACTGTACTCCCTTTTGGTTTGTCTACTGCGTGTTACATGTTTACAAAACTTTTACGTCCCCTTGTGCGTTATTGGCGGGGTCAAGGGATTAGAATTGTTGTGTACTTGGACGATGGTCTAGGGGCTGCTACTGGTGAATTGAAAGCAGCAGATGTTAGTGGAGTTGTGCGGTCAACTCTGGAGCAAGCGGGATTTGTGTTTTAACCGTGAAAAGTCAATATGGAAGCCTACACAACGCCTGCAATGGTTAGGATTTGTCATCGATATGGAACTCGGTCAAATCGAGGTTCCGCGCGATAAAATAACAAAATTGCTCGATTTGCTTGGAAAAACAGCATGTGTCACGCGAGTGTCAGCCAGACAACTTGCCAGTGTGGTAGGTAAGATCATTTCATTGGGGCTAGCAGTGGGCCCAATCAGTCGATTAATGACCCGCAGCTTGTATGCGGTCCTTGAATCTAGAGTAGCATGGTGCGGACTTCTTAGCCTGTCTGATGAAGCTCGTAAGGAACTGGAGTTTTGGTCGACCAATATTTTAGAATATAAAGCGCAGCCAATATGGCACTCTCCCTCAGCTGTGAGAGTAGTTTATTCAGATGCTAGCAGCACTGGCTACGGTGGGTATATAGTTGAGCATGGGAATTATACAGCATATGGTCAATGGACTGCAGTTGAAGCATCCCAAAGCTCAACATGGCGAGAGCTTACCGCAGTTTGGAGGGTACTTCAATCACTGGCTAGTAAGTTGTCTAACAATCGTGTGCGTTGGTTCACTGATAATCAGAATGTTGCCCGTATACTGCAAGTAGGTAGCAGGCAGCTTCAGTTGCAGGAAGTTGCAATGAAGATATTTTCCTTGACAGTCCACTATCAGATTCGCCTGGAACCTGAGTGGATTCCTAGGGAGAAAAATGAACGAGCAGACTATTTGAGTCGAATTGTCGACCTAGATGATTGGTTACTAAACCCTGTAATTTTTGCTCAGTTAGATGCGCAATGGGGTCCACATACCATTGATCGATTTGCAGATTACAATAATAGTCAGTTGTGTAGATTTAATAGCCGCTGCTGGAACCCAGGTTCGGAGGCAGTTGATGCATTCACAGCAGACTGGTCTGGTGAAAACAATTGGTGGTGCCCACCAATGGGTCTTATTCCCAGAGTCATTAGACATGCCCAGGCTTGTTCAGCTTATGGCACATTAATAGTGCCTTGTTGGCCTTCTGCACCTTTCTGGCCAATCCTTTGTCCAACTGAAAACCAATTTGCACCTTTTGTGACAGAGGTGATACAACTCCCCCAACAAGAAGGATTGTTCCTTCCTAGTGTGTCAGGTGCAGTGCTGTTCAATGGGGAGGTGCCTAATACTGTTGTGTATGCACTGAAGTGTGAGTTTTGAGAGTGCATTGTCATGTTTGTGTTAGACATTGTTTTTCCAACCTGATTATATACAGGTGCACATTGGTGCAGTTGTCCATTTGGTGGCATTGGATACACATATTTGCACATTGGTGCTGTTGCCCATTTGGTGGCATTAGATACATGTTGCACATTGGTGCTGTTGCCCTTTTGGTGGCATTGGATACATGTTGCACAGTGGTGCTGTTGCCCATTTTGGTGGCATTGGACACATGTTGCACATTGGTGCTGTTGCCCATTTGGTGGCATTGGATACATGTTGCACAGTGGTGCTGCTTGCCTGTTTGGTGGCATTGGATACATGTTGCACAGTGGTGCTGCTTGCCTGTTTGGTGGCATTGGATACATGTTGCACAGTGGTGCTGCTTGCCTGTTTGGGGGCAATGGATACACATAGTACTTGTACAGCTAATGCTGATTGCCACTCGGTGGCTAGGTGATACATGCTCACAGGTTGCTTTTTATGGTGACAGCGGTGTTGTCTCAGTTGATAATGTTTGCCCTATTGGGGGCAGCTAGTAGTATTGCACATGCTGGTCATTCAATGTGTTAGCATGCACTACAGAATGGAGATGGTTCATTCTGAGAACAGCTGGAAGTTAAAATAGCGAAGCTACTCCCATCTTGTAAATTGTAGGGTGTAGCTACACCTCTTGTTCTATAGCAATAGGTACATGTTACATGTTGTTTTTAATGTTGTATTATTTGCTCTGATGGCAGCTGTTTTCTATTGCACTTGCAGATGTCTTAACTAAGGGTATTTGGCAAACAATCAAAGAGTTGCAAGACCCAGAGCTATAGCGTCTGGCTGCTTATTTGCCTCAAACTGTTCTACAAACTTTAAGTCGAGCAGACGCTACGGTGATTAAGTACATGCATGCATTTCGTAGGTGGAAGAAATGGGCCGACACACAAAGCGAAGTTGCAGTATTTCCCATTAAGGAAGTCCATTTTGCCTTAAACCTTCAACACCTTAGCCAAGCAACGCAGTCTAAATCCGCTGCGCTACAATGAGCTGTCAAAGCTGAGATGTTGCGACTTGGAGTTCTCTGAGCAGTCTACATTGTATGAGTATCAAGATTCAATCCAGTAAAACAGACCAGTATAGACAAGGTGACACTGTCCTGGTTGCTAGAACCAACACCAATACCTGCCCAGTTGCAATGGTCGAGCAGTACGTTGCAATGGCAAGCATTTCTTTGAGCACCAAGCTTCGAATTTTTGCGGGGTATCGTACATTCAAAGGCAGGCGAACGCCTTAGAGCATCAGGGTCTCTTAGCTACACCAGAGCTAGAGAGCTGTTTTTTTGGGAAAAAATTTCGTCCCTGGGGTTTGACCCAAAGCAATTTGGTCTAAACAGTCTGAGAGCTAGGGGAGCTTCAGCAGCAGCAAATGCAGGAGTGCCTGACAGGCTGTTTAAGCGTCATGGTCGATGGCGCTCTGCGGATGGGTACGTCAAGGACTCAGTTCCTGATTTGTTGTCTGTCTCTAAGAGTCTGGACATTTGACTTGAATTAGTACCTGGCTGGTAGCCCTCTCTTTGGGAACCCTATGTGTGTTGTTAATAAACAATTGTGGCGTGCACAGCAGGCCTTGAACGCACAGTGTTACAAGTGTCAAGTAATGGGTGTACTTGCATGCAAGTGTGTGCATGTTCGGGAGATATATTTTCCTGTCGGTTGACGCAGGAATTAGACGGGAAATATGCTCCCGAAATTTGGAAGTTAATTGCATGGTGTAGTAGGTGACACGTGTCTGTGGTACTGTATTTAACTAGACACGTGAAGTAGTTAGTCATTCCTAGGTTTTGTGCAGTCACATTATTCTAGTTCTGTCCCTCCCACCCGATCCCAAAATTTGCTATTTGTCATTTGTTGATATAAATAATTATTTTCTTCTCAATTAAGTCAATCAATGTTTTCAAGTGGAGCCCTGGGTGACTGGCAGGGCTACAGTATGGACAGCTGAACGTTGCAACTTGTCCAGAGAAGTGACGAAGAGAAAATTGAACTGTATATAGCCTAGCTATGTGATATGATTGAGCTGTGTTCATGGTAATGGGTTTTCCCAGAGTTTTTCTAAAAAGCTTAAGGTTCTCTCTGGGTTTTTCCCTTGGTTAGCAATGGGCCTTGCTAACCATAAATCTTGGTTCATATTAGGCAGGCCCCAGCTCAATGAAGTATGATGTGTTTGTGTTGTTGTGTGTTGTTAATAAACAATTGTGGCGTGCACAGCAGGCCTTGAACGCACAGTGTTACAAGTGTCAAGTAATGGGTGTACTTGCATGCAAGTGTGTGCATGTTCGGGAGCAGAAGAAAGACAGGACTAGTGAGGAACGTGAGGGAAGACATCGAGTCTGAGAAATGAAAGGCGTGGTTTGATACAGACCACGCCTGCTAACACGTGTGACGATTGACGAACCTGACAGGTGACTTTCGATCGCGAGTCGATCAAGCTCTCCATCTATGCTCTGTCCGTCGCTGTTGTTCAATGCAGTGGCGGCTCAGTCATGACAACACGTGTCGATTCTCGTAAGCAGAGATCTATACTTGGATTGTTGCTGCCAGTTTTTCAATACATACCTGAAATCAAAAAGAATCAATTGTCAGTTGTGTACAGGGACTTTACTGGTTTGAAGTTCTATCCACGTAAGTTCGGATTTAAGAACAGCACTCAAGTGTTAAAATTGAACGTCTTCAATCATCATGGGCTTGGCAAACGATTGGTTTCTTTGCACGACGAGAGGCTGTTAGATGTTCTAGTTAGACCTCTGCTGTCTCTACAGAAACCACCAGATAACTATGTGCTTGCTTTTGAGAGAGCTAATGGTTTCAAAGCAAATATTCTCTGTGATTATTTCAAGGTGGAAAATATGTCCCAGTTAATAGTCAAGTGCTCAGTTCCAGCTCAACAACCCTCCAGCTCCACCCATGCTCCACCTTCTGCACTTCCATCCTCCTCCCCAGCAACACCTAAAAGCCAGGCTAAGTTGCGTCCAGCTCCCCCACCAATTCAACCTGGAGCTATTTCTACTAAGGCAACATCTCTTCCTGCTCACTCTGTTCAGTCTCCAGTTAACCGTAATCCTAATCAAGGTGCATCCTCTGGAGGAGCGACAGCAATTCCTGCTCTCTCTTCTTATTCTCCAGTTATTCACCAAGGTGCTTCTTCTGGAGGAGGGACAGCCCCAACTCCTGTACTTTCCTCTTCATCCCCAGTTAATCGTTATTCTAATCAAGGCGCCGGTGCTTCTTCTGTAGTAGTAGTAGCATCGCCAATTCCTGTACTGTCTTCTCGTTTACCAGTTAAACATTCTTCTAACCAAGGAGGTATTCTGTCACCATCTCTCACCTATTCTACAGTTAATCGTTATCCTAATCAAGGTGCTTTAGTGACATCCTTTTCTAAGTTCTCTTCATATTTTCCAGTTACCAATTATCCTAATCAAGGTGTTACTTCTACTGGAGTATCATCTCTTCCTGTAGTCCCTTCTCATTTCTCAGTTAATCGTTTTCCTAACCAAGGGATATCTCTTCCTACACATTTCCCAATTCCTAGTCAGGGTTCTTCTTCTGGAGGAGTGACCTCCCTTCCTCCTCAACTCTCTTCTTATTCTCCAGTTCCTAATCGAGGTGCTTCTGTGACTTCTATTCCTCCGCTCTTTTCTCTAGTTCCTAATCAAAGTGCTTCTTCTGGAGGAAAGACTACGCTTCCTCCTCAACTCTCTTCTCATTCTCCAGTTCCTGATCAAAGTGCTTCTTCTGGAGGAATGACTACTCTTCCTCCTCAATTGTCTTCTCATTCTCCAGTTCCTAATCGAAGTGCTTCTGTGACTTCTATTCCTCTGCTCTCTTCTTCTTTGGTTCCTAATCAAGGTGCTTCTTCTGGTGTAACGGCGACTTCTCTTCCTTCTCAACTCTCTTCTCATTCCTCAGTTGAATGCCATCCTAATCAAGGTGTTCCTCCTGGAGAAGAAGCGTTTCTTCCTGCACTCACTTCTGTACGACCAGACATGGAAGTTCCCATACTCACTACTAAGCCGATCTTTCCGTCATTCTCGCGACGAGAAACTAAGGAAGAATTAATAAAGAAACTTGAAGCCTGCATGCAGGATCATATTGTCAGGTTATGTCGTCAAAGAAAACATCTATCACCAGAAATCTTGGCCACTGTTGCTAACAAAGCTGTTGCTTACGCAAATACGAAAAGGAAGGGGAAAAAGGTCGATAAGAAAAATATCCGATGTTTGTCTAAATTCAACACACTCTATTGTAGGGTAAATGAATTTATTCGATGTTTTTGCTGGAATACATCAATCACTTCATTGTATGAACTTCAGAAAGCAATTCTTATTCTTGAGAAGTGTGAAAGCTTTGATGATTTACAGATGGGTCCTTTACTAACCCATCCTCTTGTTAAGGATTTTTTCAAGCCACCAGCAGACCTCGTCTCTGTTCCTGAAATCACTGTATACGATATTCACAAGCACCTTACCAGCTACATCAAGGACAAGAAAGGCACTAGCTATACACTGTCTGCCTTTCTTGAATACTTTGCTGAACAAAAATTTGTACCAGATGCCAAGTACCTTTGCATTCGCATTACATGCTTTCATTTGGCGCTTACCGTAAGTCATTGCTTGTACATGTGTACATAATATTATAGGTTGATCAACACATTAATTTGTTGAAATTCTCTGAGTTGGAATTATGATAGCTAGCACGATATATATGAGTTTGATATTGGTGTTAGGTGCCATATACAATTGGTCGGTGATTGATTAGAACAAGAATTGTATTTGCATAATAATTATACATATTTTTCTTACAGGACCACTTACAGTTTGTAAAAATACGAAACAGATTAAAGGATCAACTACTCAAGGAAACAAAATGCAGCCTCAAGGAAGCAGCCGAGTTTGAAGTTCAAACACTGAAGAACAAGCTCAGAATAATGACTTCAGACAAGAGAGAATTGGCAAAGAAGAATCCAGTTGAGATATTTAAAGGTATTATATCGGCTTCTGTGCAATTGTTCGACCAGCAGTTGCAACATCGGGTGACCGGCTTCATGAAGCTTGTGCTGGAAAAGAAAGTTCTTTGTCACCTATTCCTAATTGCTATATACCAAGGAGCGTACGGTATGCGAAGGATTGGTTCTCATCAGTTGACTCCTGAGCGTGGATATCCGGACTTTCATTCAACTCAGGCAACTATGTTTCTACCAAGTGGTAAGAGCTTTAGGGAATGTGTACTGGAACGAACCCCTCACTGTAAATAGGGACATGTGGAGACTGCATGATCCCATAATAGCACTTGTATGTTTAATAACCCTAAGAGTCAGGACGCCATTCTAATCAGGTCACTTTGTGGGTCCCAGGGGTGTCCGTACTAGATGTGTTCCACTGTATGAGGAAGAGCTTTCATCCTGTAACTCTAGATATTGGTGATATTGGCAGCAAGCACACATTTTTACTTTAGCTCCACTGCTTTCACACCCTCTCAGGTAGCATACCTACAACATGTTTGACTGGAAATTTGAGCCTTTGCAACCTTATACTGAGATTATATAAGTTTAAATATTTTTTTTCATTTTGTTGTAAACCTGCTGCTTATGGCTTTTATTATTTTCATATTATTTTAGGAGAAGAGATTAAAGAGGAACTACTTCAGCATCTCAAAACTGTACAATTTCCAGTTGATCTTAGCTCTATCTCACGAATTGAAGAAACTCTTACAGATCATTATGGTGTGACCAAGTTTGCTCAACTTGGGCAAGGAAGTTTTCTCCAGTTCATTACTAGTCAGCCACAGATTTTAAGTGCTCTAGGAGGACAACAGATTACTAGCAGCATAGTACAGAGCACAGTACGTGAGAAAGTACTGACCTTCATTCAACAACTGAAAGAAGACAACAAGGTTTGTGACATGATATTAGTGAGTGTTTCATGTACCTGACTATTCTCTTCACAGGATGTGGTTACTCAGGCAATAGTACAGCAGTTCAATACTCCATCTGTAGCTGCTCTACAATGTGGTACTATTGAGAAGCTCATGATAGATGCCAGTCAACAGCAACAGAGTTCAGACACACCTGTGGTGGCTTATCAAGTTCCTTTACTTATCGACAGGAAGGATTGCCACTCTTTAGTCAGAAGGAATATATTAGGTCCCAAGACTCCGAAAGATGCTCTTCTCTGCCTAAAACAAGCTCCTCTTCTTGAAGACCTTGCTAGTTGGTCACATTGGGACCTTGTGTTTGCACCTTATTTAGGAGACATAGCTGTGTTTCTCAATTCACATTGCAAAGGCTCAGTTTATGCTTTAGAGTTATCTCCTGGGAGACTGGTTCGTATTGAATCCAGCTCATCTGTTGCTGATTTTGTGGAAGCAGTCAAAGATGCTGATGCTGTAAGGACAGCTGGCCACTTAGTAACAATGGTAGTAAGAAGTGGGAACGTACATGACATACCAAAGCAGCTGCTTGCAAATCACATTCAAGCTAAACTGGAGAAGGATTTATTGACATCATCAACAAATAGTGATCAAGAAATGGCAGCCAGTTTTATATTCTCTTGTCTCATTAGAATGCCACTTCACATTTGCCAGTTTCTAGCATCAGAGGTAAATAAATCATTTGCACGAGGTACTTGTTGCTTAGAAGTAGTGTATAGGTTATCGGTAGAAGTTATGCGTTGTGTGAAGTCACGAAAGCAAAGCACATGCAAGGTTCTCACGAGCTATCTTGAGGGATATAGTACTAACATGATTACCATTTGTGCTGATCTGTTAGATTTGATATTTTTGATCTGTTAGATTTGCTTTTGATTGCTCTAAGTAGATTAGTATGGTATTTGAAATTGATAGTAGCAAGTGTCTAAGATACTGCATGTGTTCATCTGCCACCTTTATCATTCAGGTATTTATTGTTCCATTGAAGAAGGTGACAAGTACAGCTATTGTTGATGGGTTACTGAGGCTCTGCCAATCCTCCCATGACAGGCTGTTCTTGCAGGAACTGGGTATGACCATAGGGATCAAGTCTTGGTCTGATGATTTTATGGAGATGCAGCAGCAGCACCAGAAAGCTGAACCCGTGTCTTTGGGCAAGACCGATCATCACCAGCCACACACAATGTCTACCAGTACTAAAGAGGTATGTGCTTTTCAAAACTAATAGTTTTATAGGTTTAACTGAATAGTGCATAACTAGAAGTACGAATTTGCAGGAAGTACTTCGCGGTGTGTCTGGTGCATGTGCTCTGGCCTCCACATCCAGGTCTTTCTAAGCATAATTTATTATGTATAAAATTTCTGAAATACGCAAGCTCCCTTGTACAATAACAATAATTAGCCGCGTTTTACTCAGCAATTATTGTATTTTTCCACCATAGCACTCTGACTCTCTTCTTTCAAGTAATCAAATTTCTGCTGGTGATTCTTTTCTTTCTCTCGAGGTCCCTACTAAGAGTCAAGTTTCTTTTACTGCTGAAAGATCAGAGGAACTAGTGAATGTTCCGTTGTTTCCTGCTCTATCAAGACGAATAATTGGTGGAAGAGAAGCTCGATGTAAAGACATTGTATTAAATATACGACAGAAAGAATTTGGGTTTGGGCTCAGTTTACAGCCTGAGCAGGAGGAAATAGCCAGAAGGCAACATGAGAGAGAAGGGCGTAGTCTTCAGAGACTATCACAAGAGCTGTACAGCAAAGACACACACTTTGTGCTTGAACTGATTCAAAATGCTGATGACAATGACTATCCACCTCATCTCTCTGTTGGCACCTCGTCAGCCGAGGCTGTACCCACTCTCAAGTTTATTCTCACTCCTGAATGTGTAGTGGTCTTGAATAATGAAGCCGGGTTTACAGAGAAAAATATTCGAGCCATTTGTGATGTTGGAAAGAGCACTAAAGATCCTCACAGGTCAGGCTACATTGGACAAAAAGGAATTGGGTTCAAGTCAGTATTTCGAGTAACTGATGTTCCTGAAATTCATTCTAACAACTTCCATGTCAAGTTTGACACCAAATCAGGTCCAATTGGCTACGTCCTTCCACACTGGGTTGAGACATCGTTTATTGATGGAAAACTACCATCAGAAGAGACGAAAGGGTAAGTGACATCAACCTTTGCCAAAATTAAATTTAAAATAATATTTTCCGCAGGTGGACAACCAGAATCATCTTACCACTGAAGCCAGCCAGCATTCAGTCCAAGGTTATGGTGAACAAATTCCAGGATATTCATCCTTCTCTGTTACTCTTTCTCAATCGGCTTTGCTGCATTGTGATTGAAGACAAAGTGAGGATTGATTATGGTTATTCTTTGCAGACCTGCCATTTTACTATACACAGTATCATCATGAACACTTAATTGGTTATGACAATCTTTTATTTATATATTTCCAGGAGTCAGCTAAGACTGTTTCCATGACGAGAAATGAAATTTCACGAGAGATCACTAAGCTATTTCACAGTGATGGTAACACTGACAACTGGCTGGTTGTCAGAAAGCTTATGACTGGTGCTAGTCAGGTCAGTATAGTTTTTATTTTATCGCTTTATAGTTTGCGTGAGGCTTTATACTAACAAATGGTCTGCCATCTTTATGCTGCAGTATAAACCTGGTGTGGATTCAACTGAACTAGCTCTGGCTTTCCCACTTCCTGATGACCTCCAACAGCCCCTCACCACTAGGGTAATCACCCTCTCCGTACTTTTATTGCACATACACTATAACAATTTGTATCTGTTTATTCTAGCAATTGCAACCACAGCAAGTTTTTGCATTCTTACCACTGAGGAGCTATGGGTTTCGATTTATAATTCAAGGTAACTTCGACGTTCCTTCATCCAGAGAAGATGTCAATGTTGACAGCGCTTGGAATCAGTGGTTGAGAGAAGAGATTCCCTCTCTCTTTATAGAGGCATTGGAGAAAATGAAGGTTGGTTCACTACTGTAGACATGTTTGTTACAATTTTAGTGTATGCGTTTTGTTTAGGGCCTGCCAGAGATTGACGCTATAGCAGCTGTTACACTATATATGCAGTTTGTTCCTCTTCAAGGGGAAGTCCACGACTTTTTTAGACCAGTATCTGGCCAAACCCTTCGATTACTGAAGGAAAAGGACTGTCTGCCTACTGACTTCTTCCCTACGGCTACCACTAGTGACCCATTCGATATCATTGTTGATGAAGGCAACCTTATCGATACTGCTGTAGTTGAGTGGCGTCAACCATCACAGCTTCTCAAAGTCTCTAATGAGCTCATTAGATCATGCATTCCTCAATCATTGCTCCACTCTATTCTTGGTTTGAGCTATCTGAACTGTGGACTTCATAATGAAATCAGTGAGAAACTGACAACACAGCTCGGAATAGGCAGCATTACTGTTCAACACTTAGTCACTGTGGCCGAACAAGTGCTAGCTAGCTATAATAGACATAAAGAAGAAGGATTTAAATCTTTAAAGAAGAGTGAGTGTGCCGAAATACAAATAGACACAGAAACACAGCAAGAGCATCCACACGAATTGTTTGTTCAATGGGTGGCGAACTGGTTAGCATGTGTATGCACTGTAATGGATGAGACCAGAGATGTCAGTTCAGCAACCACTAATAGCTTGAAAAAGCTTGCAATTTTTCCACTTTCTAACAAATCCCTCATTTCTCTTGAGAATGGAACTTTGTTTTTTCACAAGCAAGAGAGTGATAAAGGTATGTCCAAAAGCATTTTGAACTATAACTTTTTGACATTTAAGCTGTGTTTACTCATAGATTCAGTTGGCGTGTATGCACCTGTGTTTAGCAGTCTGCAAGTGATTGATCCTAACCTGATCCACTCATCATCATCAGCTAGTAGCCACAGTCAGCTAGCACTTGTACCAGTACTGGTGACTAGACTGCTCACTAAGCTAGGAGTAAAGGAACTTCTACCACAAGAAATAATTCACCATCACATAATACCTCGACTCACTGATCATAAGAAAAAGGTAAACAATTTTGTATAGAGCTGTATACTGCATACTTCAGCATGTTTGCATTATACAGGACTCTGATAAAAAGATGATCAGTTACTTGGCTTACATTAAGAATGCAATTGACAAGAGAGATGTCTCTCAAGATCAAATGGTAGCTGATCTCAAGGACTCCCTCTACCTGGTTACTAATAAAGGCCTCAAGCTTCCGAGCAAAGAGCCAGTTCACTTCAATAAAGTTTATCAACCTCAGTGGGATTTAGTAGCAGAATTTCCAGGTTGGCAATAGAGTTGTGCTAATAAAAAAGTTCTGACTATGTTCATAATTACAGGCATCTACTGGACTGTAATATCACCAGCTTATATAAACTCTGGATTGAAATCAAGTCAAGCAACTTCCAGCTGGAGGGCATTCCTGACTAAACTTGGAGTTCAAGAAAAATTGGCAGTCAAAAGAGTTGATGTTGAACAGGTACAGCCACTGATAATTACAATGTATGTACATGTAAGTTACAAAAATGCCGCAAAAATGATATATTTTTTTAATAGGAAAAATGTGACTGGAGAGATATGTCAAAATGGAAGGAATCTCCAGATGGCAAGTACATTATTCGTGATTATCACTGTCAAAAGTTTGATGTCATAGTCAAGTCAACTAAGTACAGGTCTCTACTGATCAGTAGACGACATATGGTAACCCTAGCCACGATACTGGATCAGTCATGGAACGAGTACAAACAGTTTGTGACAGCCCATTACTATGATGGGGCTAACAAGAATGAACTAGGTGTAACAATGTCTTCTTTCGGTCACTCCTTGTGTAGTCTTCCATGGCTACCATCTACCTCAAATTCCCTGAACAGAGGCCCCGAAGTCTACATTGACTCTGAGCTCAACAGGCACCTTCTACACTCTCATGTTCCTTACCTTGCCGCTAAGATAACTGACTCCGATTTTCTACAATTTCTTGGCGTGAATATTTCTTTTAACGATGATAATCTTTTAAAGTTTCTCAAGCGATGGTCAAAGCGTAAAAATTTTTGCACTTCACTAGATCACATGAGAAATGTTTATCTTTGTCTGTATAGAAAGAGTAGCGAGTATGGTGCTTCAAGCTCTATTGTGGATTCATTTAAGAATGGGGAGCTTGTCTTTGTTCCGAATGCTAGGTGGGAAAAAAGAAAAACAGATGTAAAGGGTTGTTTTTACTCTGTCTCCAAGGTATGCTGGTATGACCAAACAAAAGTTCTGGATCATAAACTAGACCATGAGAAAGAGCTTCCCTCGCACTTACCTCGGATTCTCAGTTTATACTATCATGATCCACATGATCTTATCAAGATTGCTTTTATAAGATTTGGAGTTCAGGAAAATCTTGATCTTCAAAGTCTCGTTGATTTGCTTGAGTTTAATGCTTCACACAGACCAACTCCAAATGTTGGTGATTTAGAATCTTTTCGAAGTATAGCTGAAGTAGTCTGTTCAACAGTTTGTAGTTCCTCACAAAACAAAGCTATGTATAGGGAAGAAGGCCATGTTGTTGACCAACAATTGGTTGATTTCTTTGTTCGCAAAGTCACGAATTTGCGTGTGTTTCCTTCACAAAGTAAGAAATGGGTCACTCTTCGAGGTCTGTTTTGGAATGATAAAAGTGAAATTGCTAAGCACTTTTCACAGTCAGACGAGGTGCATTTTCTTCAGTGGCCACTAAAATATTGTGAGAATCTATATAGCTTGCTGCCTTCTTTTGTTCAACTATGCAACATTCCACAGCTCAGTAACTGCTATTCTCTTCGTGTAACACCAGGCAGTACGGTGTGGCAGTCAGATGAACTCAGAGAAATGTTATACCACATGATCCCACTAATACAACGCTACCTCTTTAGTCACCATTCAGAAGAACACAAGCGCCTGGAGCATTCTCTAGGAATAGTGGCATATCTTGACAAGCTACAGATATTGTCTTCATTAGAACTGAAGGGTTTGTATGTGATAGAGGTTGATGGCAAAGAGAAAGTGTCAGAACCTACAGCAATCAAACAGTGCTCACTGGAAGATGACGCATTGTATGTTGTCACTAACACCTCTGGTAAGATTAGCAACAAGCTTTCGTTGGTGGATGTCTTGATAAGAATGTTCTTTCGTGAAATTGCTAACACTGTCACAGAAATACGACCTTTCTTAACTGACCTTGTAGTAAACGATCCACGATCAGAGGAGGAAATATCAGACATTGTTGCTAAGTATATACTTAAAGATCTACCACAGGATTCAACAAGATGGAACGTCAATCCACCAACATTAACACTGTTACCGGACGAGAAAATTGTAGAGCAAAATGAACCTTCAGAACTATCATCACATGAAGAGCGTGACTGTGTAACTCAAGAAGATCCGACATCTCAATTTTGCACGAAGCAACTAAGCACTAAAGAGGATGCTACTCTTCATGAAATAGCAAGCGAAATCAAAACTTCTACAAGTGAGGTTTGCTCGCATAGCGTTCGTCAGTGTACTGCACGAGATGTGCTGGTCGTCTCACAGGTAGATCATTTTCAGTCTACACCTTTTACTACGCAAGGGACTCATCAAACTTTGAAAAGAAGAATAGACCAACCAGTGAGTCCAGACAAGAGAAGAAGACTAGAAAGCTCAGTTTATGCAAAATTTAGGTATTCATCTTAACACTAATCCAGCAGCGAGACTGTTCCTAACACTGTACACTTTATGATCACTGCATTACCATTGATATTATAATTACTATTGATAATTATTATAATTATTGTACGCATAATTATGGGTGCGGCGTAAGTTATGTGTAGACTAGACTCTATTTTTTTTTTTTTTTTAATGCTAATTTTTATATATATAAGATAAATAATAATGGCAATAGTGATAGAATGATGATTATAATAAGGAACATGTGTTAGTTAGTTAGTCAGAGAGTGATGCCGGACTCGGAGTTGACCAGATCAGCCACTGCAGGGGTCTTAAGAGCGTGGCCACAAGTAGAACGCGAGCCTCGGAGAGATCTGATAGCAGATCTCAGAAGAGAGAAGCCTAAAAGGCATCTCAACCAGCACAGGGTAGATGAGTACGGCTGATCCCATTTAGTAGCAAGCATTGAAGCAAGACGCTTGTAGAACACTGTTGCCTCATTTGCAAGACCACCAGTGGCGGAGAGGATAAGAGGAGTGAATGATGAGTGTTCAATTTCTCTTATCCTTTGTGAGTATGCTCGCTTCTTTGCCAGCTCATGTTTACGATAGCAGGAAGAGGAGGTATTCATGTTGTTTGAGGGGGCATGCGGATTGAATACCCTCACATCGAAGAATGTTCTTTGTGAAGAGCATCCCCAGAACCCATCTGCAGCGATGTCAAGGCGTGCACCATCCTCAGTGTTGGCGGAAGACAGATGCATTGTCTCTGTAGTTATTGGTTGAAGGTTGGGCTCAATTGAGACATTGTGACAAACCTCAGTCAGTAGGGTGGCGGTGATATCTCTTATTTCATTGTGCCTGATCGAAGGAAAACCACCTTTTGGACACGAGAAGGCATGTTCAATTGAGAACTTTTTGCCACAGGCACAATGAGTGGAGAGATTTGTAGGGATCCAGCCATACCGGAGAGCCAAGGCATCTCGAAAAGCACCCTTATGCAAAGAGAAGCCATGCTCTTGTAGGGGAAGGGCGGTTAGCCAGGTGGATGCTCCTTGTTCTTGAGCAAGTGTGACAGCTTTCTTCAGTGGTTCTGGAAGTTTTGAACTGATAGATTTGGCTGATGCAGAGTACAAGAACTTGTTTTTACTACGGATGGAAGCCTTTGCATTTAGCTGGCTTTTGATCATGTCCTCAGTGTACAGTGTTCCACACGAAGAGAAGGAATAATTGTGTTTTGACAGTTTGCTTGATTTCTCTAGAATCATATGTCCTAGAGTTATGATGTATGTATCATTTTGATCCTCTATCCTTACTGAATCTTGTGTTTTATATGGCTTCTTGTCAGATGACACTCACGTGACAGTAATGTGAAAGACAGGCAACCATTTGGAAAAACACGTTAGGGAGCGAATCTCAGGGACTACTGGTAGTTAAGCTCTGTCATCGCTGCATTGATGCTTTCACCTCGGATGCTTATCTGTTGTCAGCAGGATTGGTCCCGATCAGTACTACATCGGCGGCAAAGAGCAAAAGTTGACCGTTCACGACGAGCCAAACGTTAGGGACAGGAATTCCAGTTCTACTGGTAGTTAAGCTCTAAAACTTCATGACTGCAATGCCAAAACATTAATCATGAAATTAGATCTCACCTAGCGTCTCTAGAAGCATATACAGCGTCAAGCGCGACTTCACTCTGCAAGAGAGCAGGTTTTTGGCGGCCATTTTGTTTGCTATAATGTATTGTTGCTATTGACGTGACGTCATACATTCCTAAAATTAATTCCCTCTCTTCGTGTGGAACACTGTAGCTGTTACATTGAAGGAGGATATTTTGGCAAATTGGACTGGTTACTTGAAGAGAAGAAGTGAATTCTTTGTCGGCAGTCTTGGAAGGTATATTAATTCCCAGCCCTCCTAATCTGGCCGGAATGGAGAAAAGGTTGAATTCAAGGTCATTGGGTGGAGGTCGACCAGTGAGTTCAGGGATTAGTTTAGATCGGATGGCATTGTCAAGGGGCAGCAGAAGATCATAGATGTCAGGAATGGTACGGCTAAGATAGGTCCATTTGCTAGATAGGCCATGGGTTAGAGCTGAGAAGGCTGCATGTGGCTGAGTTTTGGCAATCAAGCCAAGCTGATCAATGTAGGAGATCCACTCTTTAACTTTGGTCTTGACATAGGTTGAGACAAAATCATTTGTTCCTATGGCAGCACCAAGGTAGGGTCTCCCATGGTTAGTGATGTTGACTCTAGTACCAGCAAAAGCAGCCTTAGCCTCAGATAGAAAGGTCTCTTTGGTGACGAGCCACGACTTGGAGGCATTTGGAAAACGCTGTGTCTCCGGTCCCGGCAACGGGATCGACCTTTCTATAGTTGCAGTCCCGGCAACGGGATTTTAATGGCAATTGGGTCGATCCCGGCAACGGGATCGACCTTTCCATGGTTGCAGTCCCGGCAACGGGATTATAACAAAACTAAATCCTAAACCCAAGACCTTAAAACACTTCGCCTAACTGCGAAAAGCCAGGAGGGTCTTCCTAACTAACTAAGGATCGTCGGGAGGGTCTTCCTAACTAACTAAGGATCGTCGGGAGGGTCTTCCTAACTAAGGATCGTCGGGAGTGTCTTCCTAACTAACTAAGGATCGTCGGGAGGGTCGTCCTACGGAGCTAACAGCGCAAACCCGTGGCCAACAGCGCTACTGACCCGCGGTAAGAGCGCTAGCCTCTGCCTAACAGTTTTTTTAGTGAAAAAAAAAGAACCAAAAAAAGTAGAATGTACCAGGGATTGAACCCTAGCACACCATACTGCTATGCACAACACCTACCCATTGAGCCACCGAGACCTGTTGCCAAATTGACATTGGAACTAGGCTTTATAGTGATACCCGTTGCCGGGATCGACCCATTTGCTATTAAAATCCCGTTGCCGGGACTGCAACCATGGAAAGGTCGATCCCGTTGCCGGGACCGGAGCCACAGCGTTTGGAAAATAGCCAAAGAGAGGGCCAATAGAGGATAATTTATCCCACCAGTCACGCAGGCTGCAAATCTTTCCAGCAGCGGCAGCATCATCGGCATACCACACTTGAGTACTCTCTCCTTCAAGCTGCTTGGGTGCGCAGGTATTATAGTAATTAGAAACGGGGTACGGACCCGCTTTATGGACCAACGTCAAGATGGCGGCGTAAAGTATGCTTTGCTGCCTAGCGGCGCACACCACCCACTTCGTGCTGATTTCGCTCAACCTTCTTCTTACACATCGTCCAAATTGAGAGATGGTGCCTTGGTTTCACTTGGCCGAATTGATTTGTCCACAGAATTCAATAGCGCTGATCGCGATATCGAGGCGAGTCGAGCCTACAATTCCCTATAGTTCTTTTTGTTACTGTAACACTGCTGTCTCACATGCATAATGTGACACAACTATAATCCTGTATAATGTATAAGTAGTAGATTAATCAAGTGCGTTGGTCCATCTGCAAATAAACTGTTCACATTTGGACCAAGTCGCTCGGACCAAGTGTAATGGTGTACTACAAATAAGTGCGTTAGTCCATCTGTGGCAACAAAACTGTTCAGATTTCGACCAAGTGTAATGCTGAACTACAAATTTAGGAGTATCCACATTACAAACTGCTTCATTTTGCTGCTAAATGATTATAGCTAGCTATATAAATTTTGGTCCACTTGATAATAAAATCGGATCATTTCCTGTTAATAATTGTCCAGTATATAAAATAAAGGTAGATTATTCAAGTGATGGTCTATTTGCAAATAAAATTGTTCACAATTGGACCAACGTACTACAGACTCATTGAAATAAGTATTATTATCGGTAAGATATCAAAAAAAAATAAACAAGATACCAGTGAGATAAAGCAAGAATTATCTATGATACTATAGAGGGACACTGTTGTTTGAATGCTGATGGTGTTAGCCTTGGCTTGGGACATATCTGTGCATGCTGAGAACAACCTCGTATGCATTGAACGACAATATTCAACTCACATATCTTGGTTATTTCCATGATATCTCATTATATCTTGGGATATCTTTGATTATTTTCGACAATGTCTTGGGATATCTTAAATTATTTCGAGGATATCTTCTGATATTATTATCCCACTGTCATCTTCTTCAATTATTCAATGGAGCAAAAGATTATTAATTGACTGTAATTACTTACACTTGAATTCTAGCAATAAATTGACACATTTCTAATATGCATTGACTTTGAACTAGTAATACTGTGCATGCTTGGTCCAAATGTGATCAGTTTTTGTTACAGATGGACCAAAAGTTACTGTATATCCTGGTCAAAGTCAACTAACAATTAGATGCTTTCAAAGAAGTAGTAGTACTACTAGTCTACTCAATGCTCATTGTATCACTAGTACATGGCATTGTCATGCCGAGAACAACCTCATATGCATTGAACGACAATATCCAACTCAAATATCTTGGTTATTTCCATGATATCTCATTATATCTTGGGATATCTTTAAGTATTTCAAGGATATCTTCTCATATTTTATCCCATGGTCATCTTGATCAATTACACAATGGAGCAAAAAATCTATAATTACTGAATTGTAGCAGTAAATTGACACATTTTTAATCTGCATAGACTTTGAACTTGTAATAATGTGCATGCTTGGTCCAAATGTGACCAGTTTTAGCTACAGATGGACTACTGAAAAGTTACTGCATATCCTGGTTACAGTCATGGCGCTTTCAAAGAAATAGTATTACTACTAGTCTACTCTGACCCATCACATACTCACTGTATCACTAGTATTTGGCATTGTCATGCCGAGAACAACCTCATATGCATTGAACTACAATATTCAACTCAAATATCTTGGCTATTTCCATGATATCTCATTATGGAATATCTTTAATTATTTCAAGGTATTAACTCTTCATCGATTACTCAATGGAGCAAAAATTATTAATTGAGTATAATTACTTTAACTTGAATTCTAGCAGTAAATTGACACATTTTTAATCTGCATAGACTTTGAACTTATAATAAGGTACATGCTTGGTCCAAATGTGACCAGTTTTAGCTACGGATGGACCACTGAAAAGTTACTGCATATCCTGGTTACAGTCATGGCACTTTCAAAGAAATAGTATTACTACTAGTCTACTCTGACCCATCACATGCTCACTGTATCACTAGTATGTGGCATTGTCATGCCGAGAACAACCTCATAATTATGCATTGAACTACAATATTCAACTCAAATATCCTCATTACATCTTGGGATATCTTTAAGTATTTCAAGGATATCTTCTCATATTTTATCCCATGGTCATCTTGATCAATTACACAATGGAGCAAAAAATCTATAATTACTGAATTGTAGCAGTAAATTGACACATTTTTAATCTGCATAGACTTTGAACTTGTAATAATGTGCATGCTTGGTCCAAATGTGACCAGTTTTAGCTACAGATGGACTACTGAAAAGTTACTGCATATCCTGGTTACAGTCATGGCGCTTTCAAAGAAATAGTATTACTACTAGTCTACTCTGACCCATCACATACTCACTGTATCACTAGTATTTGGCATTGTCATGCCGAGAACAACCTCATATGCATTGAACTACAATATTCAACTCAAATATCTTGGCTATTTCCATGATATCTCATTATGGAATATCTTTAATTATTTCAAGGTATTAACTCTTCATCGATTACTCAATGGAGCAAAAATTATTAATTGAGTATAATTACTTTAACTTGAATTCTAGCAGTAAATTGACACATTTTTAATCTGCATAGACTTTGAACTTATAATAAGGTACATGCTTGGTCCAAATGTGACCAGTTTTAGCTACGGATGGACCACTGAAAAGTTACTGCATATCCTGGTTACAGTCATGGCACTTTCAAAGAAATTATCATTGCCGATAGGCAATGATATGTAGGGATGACCTCGAATTAAGATGGCGGCTACTCATGTGTGAAAATTAGTTTTCGCACATATCTCTTCTGTTATACATTTCTACTGCATTTTAACTATTTCTGAGGGAATCTGAAGTGTAAGCGCTTGTAGGAAGTCCATGAAAGTCGCCGGGATTGCTTGCTTGACGACGAAAATCAAGATGGCGACTCTCAGGGAGCAAGTTGCAGATCTTCGCTGTTTTAGCGTTTGTCGAGATTCTAGACATCTAGGATTGATCAGACGATTGTTCTGAGCATGGAAATACCTTTGGCGAAGCTGGCAGACGTTTCTAAAGTGGTAAAACAAAATCGCCGCCCACGCGAATTGTTCATCTTTCTTCTTCTTCTTCTTCTTCTTCTTCTTTTGACAAGCCTAGCGCTGTCCCGAGTGAAGGAATCACTATCAAACTTGCACCATCGCATGTGTATATATCTGGGGTAGTGCACTTAGTTCTTAGATAGGCATCAAACACTTCCAGAAGCGAGTGATCTTTGAAAAACATGGTTTTTGGACCGTTTTGGACTAGCGACTTCATTGATTAACCCTCTTGTCGCTACTGATCATTGACTCCGCCCACATCAGTTTTGAAACTGAGCTCGGTTCTCGCTTTCTCAGTGCTTTCTCTCTGCTCTGGGCGCTTCAGCGAGCAAGCTAGAGCCTAGAGGTATGAACAAGCAGTATACCATACCCTGGGTAACACTGATCTGTCTATGCTGACATCATGACCCACGGTAGGCGCGAACCGGACGACGGTGATGATACCCGATCTCAATGAGCTATAGGCTACTAGTTTCTTACTCTACTCGGCGTAAGCAATACCCATAGGACCCCTGTGCTGTTGACAACTGGACATTGTTCATTGTAAAAAGCTAGAAGCCTGTGTGATCGTGATATCGACATCAACATGCAAGCCTGGGACTAGCTAGTCCGCAGACTAGCCATGCCATCATAGTGTTCCACTGAGTTGTTAGTGTTAGTCTCTTCTTCATCCATCACAGTGCTAAGAAATATCATGTTGTCAACTCATACTCTCAACCTCTCTAACTAATTTAAACCTTTTCATTATTCTTGTGATTGCCGATAATAACATTCCGTGTTTCTTGACTCTCCAGCTGTCTAGAGGCTATGTACCTTCTGATCTACTAGACTAGTACCTGCTGCTCAAAGGGTTGTAAAAATGAAATAAAAGCTATAGCATAGAATACAGCTAATAAGTTCAAACTGATAGTGATCAAAAAAGTAACAGGAACAAGTAAAGTAAAAAAGGTTTAATAAAAAAACTAAAAAGTGTAGGGATGACGCATGCAAAAGTAAAGGAACAAGATGGGATGATGCTTGCAAAAGTAAAGGAACAAGATGGGATGCTGCTTGCAAAAGTAAAGGAACAAGATGGGATGATGATACTTGCAAAAGTAAAGGAACAAGATGGGATGATGCTTGCAAAAGTAAAAGTCCCAAGTATCCCTACATCAGCGGCTTGCTGTGATGACATGCAACTGTGGAATGCTCTTCCTATACCTTTTACAACCGTCAATTACTAAATTGGATGCGTCCTCCAAACCATAGATACCTCTATAGTTATTTACAACTGTCAGCTAATTCATCGGACTGCGTCCTCCAAACACAGATACCTCTAGTTATTTACAACCGTCAATTACTTCATCGGACTGCGTCCTCCAAAACACAGATATCTCTAGTTATTTACAACTGTCAATTACTTCATCGGACTGCGTCCTCCTTCAAGCTGCTGATGTAGGGATACTTGGGACTTTTACTTTTGCAAGCATCATCCCATCTTGTTCCTTTACTTTTGCAAGTATCATCATCCCATCTTGTTCCTTTACTTTTGCAAGCAGCATCCCATCTTGTTCCTTTACTTTTGCAAGCATCATCCCATCTTGTTCCTTTACTTTTGCATGCGTCATCCCTACACTTTTTAGTTTTTTTATTAAACCTTTTTTACTTTACTTTAGTATTACTACTAGTCTACTCTGACCCATCACATGCTCACTGTATCACTAGTATGTGGCATTGTCATGCCGAGAACAACCTCATAATTATGCATTGAACTACAATATTCAACTCAAATATCCTCATTACATCTTGGGATATCTTTAAGTATTTCAAGGATATCTTCTCATATTTTATCCCATGGTCATCTTGATCAATTACACAATGGAGCAAAAAATCTATAATTACTGAATTGTAGCAGTAAATTGACACATTTTTAATCTGCATAGACTTTGAACTTGTTATAATGTGCATGCTTGGTCCAAATGTGACCAGTTTTAGCTACAGATGGACTACTGAAAAGTTACTGCATATCCTGGTTACAGTCATGGCGCTTTCAAAGAAATAGTATTACTACTAGTCTACTCTGACCCATCACATGCTCACTGTATCACTAGTATGTGGCATTGTCATGCCGAGAACAACCTCATATGCATTGAACTACAATATTCAACTCAAATATCTTGGCTATTTCCATGATATCTCATTATGGAATATCTTTAATTATTTCAAGGTATTAACTCTTCGTCGATTACTCAATGGAGCAAAAATTATTAATTGAGTATAATTACTTTAACTTGAATTCTAGCAGTAAATTGACACATTTTTAATCTGCATAGACTTTGAACTTATAATAAGGTACATGCTTGGTCCAAATGTGACCAGTTTTAGCTACGGATGGACCACTGAAAAGTTACTGCATATCCTGGTTACAGTCATGGCACTTTCAAAGAAATAGTATCTATTATTATCCCACTGTCATCTTCATCAATTACCCAATGGAGCAAAAAATTAATAATTGAGTATAATTACCTAACTTGAATTCTAGCAGTAAACTAACTTGAATTCGACAGCGCTAGGCGTGCTATCAGCACAATAGTGTTAAATTATTTAACCATGCATGCCTACTATAAATAATGACGAACCCAGGCGAAAGTGAATTTCTGTAGCCGCCTATGCACACTTTATAAGTATACAATCAGTGATTACTATTATCATCACACACTGTCTCTTTGTAATAAATTTAATTTTTCCTCTCTTCACAACACAGGAGCTGTCATCAGATACTACCATCAGATGAGTGTGTATTATGGCATGCAAAGCTAACAAGGGAACACAAAGACTACCACACTATGATGCTGCAATTGTACTGTGATAATGTTTAAATATTGACAACTTTCAATGATTATCGAGAATTAAGAAAGTAATCAATCAGAGGGTTGCTATTGACAATTGTGTGGTGAGGTTAAATCACAGCATCTTATGGAGTCCTACTGAAGCAGCTGACAACTACAGAAATTCTGGCGGCCATTTAATAGACCCACATGGTTTTGCAACTGATCCTATCTTGGACAACACCAAAATTGTGATATGAGAGAGAGCATTTACAGATTTATAGCTACCAACATTCGACCAAATATTTTCTTCTTTAGTTAATGGCAATTCTAGACCTTTTAGAGAAGCCTTGCTCTTTTACTGTGATGTGACTTATATAGGCTTTCTTGTTCATAGATGTGAACTCTGCATGCATGCATTAAGATTCAATAATGATGATAATAATTATTATTATAATGCCCGCAAGGGAATAGTGAATATAAGACACTGTAACAGGCTAGTGTGAAATTAGAATTGAAAGTGTGGTCTCGTGCACGTGGATACGGAGGGAGCACTAGCAAGATAAACTGCATGGCATGACCATAACCACCACTGACAATCATTCTGTCTTCAGCAAGATCCCACAGTCTACGCCGATCTGTCCAATGTATGAAGCCGTCTGCTCAATAGATCAGGGAGGTGCTCGGTACAAGACCAGCACACCAGAGTGTGGTGGTGTAGAACTAGCTAGGGTCTTGAGCTCGCTTGTGCATTCTCCATGCATGCAGTCGTATAGATGTATCATAGAAAAACTATCTACCATTAATGTAAGGACTTGACTACTATTACTAACATGCATGCAGAGGGAAAGTCCGGTAAGCTATAGGGTCTAGAAGTTGACCGTGCTAAGCCTTTTTCCTGCTGCAGTATAAAAGATGTATGCCATTAGTTTTTGCAGTAAAACTACCTAGGGTCTATAGAGCTCACTTGCATTCTCCAGTCGTAGACTGGGGATGTACCATTATAATGTAACGACTTGACTGCTATTACTAAACGTGCAGACTGCGGTAAAACTATAGCTATACTAGGGTCTAGAAGGAATTGCCTGTGCTCAGTTTCATTGTTGAGTGCGGATTTGACTGCATGCTATTACTAACATGCAGAGGGAAATTTCAGTAAAGTAGCTAGGGTCTAGAAGTTGACCGTGCTAAGTTTCTGCAGTGGTAAAGATGCACCATTAGTGTAAGGACTTGACTGCTACTACCCTGCAGAGGGAAATTCTAGTAAAACTAGCTAGGGTCTAGCTAACTGAGCACAGGCAACTTCTAGTCTAGAAGTTGCCCGTGCTCAGTTTCTGCAGTGGTATAGATGTACCATTTGTGTAAGGACTTGACTGCTACTAACCTAGCTGCAGAGGGAGATTCCAGTAAAACTAGTTAGGGTCTAGAAGTTGCCTGTGCTCAGTTTCTGCAGTGGTAAATGCACCATATATTGTGGATTTGACTGCTATTCAGTACTAATCTGCAGAAGGAAATTCCAGTAAAACTAGCTATAGGGTCTACAAGCTGTCGACTGCGGTCAGTTTATGCAGTGGGAGTGATAGATGCACCATTAGTGTAAGGATTTGACTGCTTTTGTTAGCTTGGTACTATGCTGCAGTGTCGATTTCAGTAAATCTACGTCTAGACAGTAAGTCATTTCACTGGGAAGTGCTGAATTTCCATCTGCAGTGGTATCATGCGTAATAGCAGTGAAGTCCTTATTCTAACTCACAGTCCACTGTGTAGAAATACTGAGTTCTACCTAGCTATTTTTAGCGAACACCCGTCTCTTCTGTGAAATCAGGATCGCCATGCATAGCAGTTACGCTCGCATAGAGCGGTGCATGCAACTCATGCAATCCCATAGACCTCATACCATGCCCACGGTTTGTTCTAGGATTAATCTTGCGACTGAAACATTACTATTGATTGCTCGTTTTGTCTCCTCAATGATCAACGGTTGAATAACTTGTCAATATTCAAACAAAATTATCACAATACAATAATTGCAACACAAGTGGTGTGGTTGTCTTTATGAACACTTGTCAGCTTTACATGCCATAATACACACCCATCTGATGACGTACGGCACCTGTGTTGTGGAGAGAGGAAATCAATTCATTTACCTACCAATACTAATAACACAATAGTGGATGCAAAGGCTCCAAAATCAGTTGATATCGACTGAGAAAAATAACTATTGTCAATTAACTCTTTACAAAACACATCAACATTGCAAAAGAGACACATAGTGTGTTATGAGAGTAGTTATCAGCAATAAAACACTTCAGTTCAAGCTAATTTGCTTCAATAGATTGTTCTAATCACATGGCTATTGACCACGCCCACATTGGTAACATCCTACCCTCAAACTAAGGAATAGCTTCGATTCTTTTGCTGCATTACATACACTTATGCACGCACAAAACAAAGCAAAGGCAAAGCAAACACACACGTGTGCGTATACACACACACACCTGAGCAAACAATGTGGTTCTTTCACTCCAGGTCTGAGACACTTTGCTCCAACGATACTACTACATACTCTCAGAGGTGGTTACAGAAATCGATCTCTAGTAAATGAGAGTGGTCGAGAAAAGGAATGAGAAATAGAATAGAACACTGTGACTTTCATTGTACTTAAAAGTTTAAGGGACATTGTAAATTTGAAAGCAGCTACTGTGTGCTGGTGCTATGCTTAAACCTTCTGGAGTGAACTCACGAAAACAGTAACTGTGCCTCACCAAAGTCTATGAATAATGCAAAACGCTGATGCAAAAATACTATTACTTTGTAGGCAAAAATTAATTGCAATAAATTTATTCCCAATCATAGAGATGAAAATTATGATTGGGAAACTATAATTTCTATCAAGCCTAGGTCACTAGCTTGTCAGGTGAGTACACTACAGCTGAACCACCAAGGCACACAGCTGCAGTGACTTACATCAAAGTTTCACCATCATATTTGAGCTCTAGCTAGATCAAGGGGTACATGGTCGCTCCAATTGGTCCTGTACTCACATCTGTGACCGTGGTCAAGAATTTTGGTCAGCCAAATCACAATCGGGCGGCCTTGATCATTTGACCGTACTGATTTTGCTACATTGAATTTTGCTCACGAGGCAGCCTCTGATAATAATTAGCTAGCGCTGGCATGACTGTTGACTTGACCGCTCAAGCATGTCCTTACTTCTGTCTTGACCGCTCAAGCAAGCCATTCTGTCTGACTGCTTGACCAAATCTATAGCTTAACCGCAGTTTGCAGATGTGAGTACAGGGCAGATTGGAGTAACCACCTCTTGTAGATCTATTGGGTGGTTTTAAAGCTCGAAATAAAGGAGGAATACACACACTCTCTCTCTCTCTCTCTCTCACCGAACTACGGTCTCACTACGGTTCTACCTCGAGGGTGACGCGTACCTGGTTGATGAGACACAACTCAGAGCCTAGTGCTATGATCCATGCAGTCACTAGCACACCGGCCGTCAGCATGGACGACAACTCGGCTGTTTTTCCTCTTACACTACAGAATCATACTGCACTGCTAGTCGCCATTTTATTTGTGGGTGTCACATGCACAAAGGGTGTGTTCGCTTTGGACCGAGTCCTGGTCCGTTACGTTACGGCGAGTACGTCGATTATGTCAATTCGATCTTGCAGCAATAGAAAATTGATTATTGGTTTTTGACACACGATTTTAGTCCTTTTTATTCTTTTTATTAATAGAATATTGACTGATCCAAATGTACACTGACCGACCCTGTCCCGGCGGGACGTCCCGCGCATGTCCCGTCCCGTCCCGGGTTTTAGTCACCACCACTGGAAGTGTATATAAGCAGATCGCTCGCGCACCGTCCGCACAGTCTCCTCCTCGCCGTCGTTGACAGAAGAATGACCACCACCACTAAAGCTGCCGTCCCTCCTTCCCGGGATCGAAAGAAAGAAAGAAAGAAAGAAAGAAAGAAAGAAAGAAAGAAAGAAAGAAAGAAAGAAAGAAAGAAAGAAAGAAAGAAAGAAAGAAAGAAAGAAAGAAAGAAAGAAAGAAAGAAAGAAAGAAAGAAAGAAAGAAAGAAAGAAAGAAAGAAAGAAAGAAAGAAAGAAAGAAAGAAAGAAAGAAAGAAAGAAAGAAAGAAAGAAAGAAAGAAAGAAAGAAAGAAAGAAAGAAAGAAAGAAAGAAAGAAAGAAAGAAAGAAAGAAAGAAAGAAAGAAAGAAAGAAAGAAAGAAAGAAAGAAAGAAAGAAAGAAAGAAAGAAAGAAAGAAAGAAAGAAAGAAAGAAAGAAAGAAAGAAAGAAAGAAAGAAAGAAAGAAAGAAAGAAAGAAAGAAAGAAAGAAAGAAAGAAAGAAAGAAAGAAAGAAAGAAAGAAAGAAAGAAAGAAAGAAAGAAAGAAAGAAAGAAAGAAAGAAAGAAAGAAAGAAAGAAAGAAAGAAAGAAAGAAAGAAAGAAAGAAAGAAAGAAAGAAAGAAAGAAAGAAAGAAAGAAAGAAAGAAAGAAAGAAAGAAAGAAAGAAAGAAAGAAAGAAAGAAAGAAAGAAAGAAAGAAAGAAAGAAAGAAAGAAAGAAAGAAAGAAAGAAAGAAAGAAAGAAAGAAAGAAAGAAAGAAAGAAAGAAAGAAAGAAAGAAAGAAAGAAAGAAAGAAAGAAAGAAAGAAAGAAAGAAAGAAAGAAAGAAAGAAAGAAAGAAAGAAAGAAAGAAAGAAAGAAAGAAAGAAAGAAAGAAAGAAAGAAAGAAAGAAAGAAAGAAAGAAAGAAAGAAAGAAAGAAAGAAAGAAAGAAAGAAAGAAAGAAAGAAAGAAAGAAAGAAAGAAAGAAAGAAAGAAAGAAAGAAAGAAAGAAAGAAAGAAAGAAAGAAAGAAAGAAAGAAAGAAAGAAAGAAAGAAAGAAAGAAAGAAAGAAAGAAAGAAAGAAAGAAAGAAAGAAAGAAAGAAAGATGAACAATTCGCGTGGGCGGCGATTTCAGTTTACCACTTCAGAAACGTCTGCCAGCTTCGCCAAAGGTATTTCCATGCTCAGAACAATCGTCTGATCAATCTTAGAAGTCTGGAATCTCGAGTAACGCTAAAACAGCGAAGTTCTGCAACTGCTCTCTGAGAGTCGCCATCTTGATTTTCGTCGTCAAGCAAGCAGTCCCGGCGACTTTCATAGACTTCCTACAAGCGCTTACACTTCAGATTCACTTAGAGATGGTTAAAATGTAGTAGAAATATATAACAATAGAGATATGTGCGAAAACTCATTTTCACACATGAGTAGCCGCCATCTTAATTCGCAGTCATCCCTACATATCATTGCCTATCGGCAATGATAATTCACATTTGAGCCAAGCTAGTGTAATGCTGTACTACAAACTCAGAGTCTATGTACATTACAAACTGCCTCATTTTGCTGCTAAACAGCTTCAGTGAGCTATAAATTTTGGTCCATTTGGTAATAAAATTAATTGGATCATTTCCCTGTTAATTTGGCAATTTCAGGCTAGTCTCACTTTATATAATTGCACTGGTCTCACTTCATAATCTCACTAGTCTCACTTCAAATTACAAGCCTGAATCTCAGGTCATAATCTCACTAGTCTCACTTCATAATCTCACCAGACTGAGTCTCACTTCATAATTGCACTAGTACAAGTTCAAGTGACAGTAACAGGCAAAGTGAGAATGACAGAGATAGAGTGACACAATGACAGTAGAGAGTGACAATGAGTTAGTGACAGTATTTGTCATCACAGTGAAAGTGACGGTCAGCTTAAAACCAAATGTGAATGTTACAAGTCTCACTTCATCCAAAGAGAATTTTAGTTCATACACAACGAACGGCTGGCCTAGATAGCTCGGCTTCGATTGCTTTAGTGACGAATAATATGTCGACTGGATCCAAGTAAGTTGCTGTTACTGACTGTGCAGCTTAACTGTGCTTTATGTTAGGCGCGATTCAGACGACGTGTTAGAGATCCTTGGCTATGCTGGTCGAGAACGTGTCTTAGGATAGTGAAGCAGAATATCTAGAGATGCTATACTTTCTATCTGCATTTGGTTCTACAAAAGAGAAAGGCGAAAGATTTGGAATAGAAAAGTGTGACTGCACTGCATCATGCCCGTTATCAACTGTGCACTTCCACTGCCTGCGTATCAACAGTGCTGATCCACCCGTGTCAACGTCAAGCAAGACACGTAAGGATGGGATCACGTGATGCCCTACACGTCCCCACGTTTACCGGAAACGGCAAACTAAAATTCTCTATTGCACAAATTACCAGTCTCTAGTCACAATCTCACTAAATTCACTTCATAACTTCATAATCTCACCAGTGTCACTTCATAATCTCACTTGTCTCACTTCATAATCAGTAATGTAAAGAAGAAAATGATGTGTAAACCAGGCATCATGGTCTTTGTGTTGTGTGTTTAGCCTTTTCTGGCCAATGAAGAAGACACAGAGGAGGAGGAGGAGGATGAAGACATGAGTAATGTAAAGAAGAAATGATATGTAAATTGCATTGTTGTATGATTTTTTCGCAAACATTTCTACAGACCAGGTGACTGAGGTATACATTATTTGAAATACTTATCTCTCTTGCTAAGTGAACCTGCTTTGTAGAAGAGTTATATTATATGGCACAGGTATAGTACAGGAGCCGGGCTCTATGAGCTAAATGACCATCAACGAAGTGGGCGTGCTACTAGAGAAGCTGCTAGATGAAGATTAAGTCTGTCATCCATTCCTCGGAGTACAGATAGAAGAATACACGATAATATTATGGCCAGTTGACTTTATTTTGGTGTGATGCCGGGTGAAATGCATGCTGAGTACTATTAGAAATGAAATGCATGATCATAGACTACATTGCTGCTGGTACTAGTGTCTCTACTACAGTGATGCTGGTACTAGTGTCTCTAATACAGTGATGCTGGTACTAGTGTCTCTACTACAGTGATGCTGGTACTAGTGTCTCAACTACAGTGACTACAGTGAAGCTAGTAGTGTCTCTACTACAGTGATGCTAGTAGTGTCTCTACTACAGTGAAGCTAGTAGTGTCTCTACTACAGTGATGCTAGTAGTGTCTCTACTACAGTGATGCTAGTAGTGTCTCTACTACAGTGAAGCTAGTAGTGTCTCTACTACAGTGATGCTAGTAGTGTCTCTACTACAGTGATGCTAGTAGTGTCTCTACTACAGTGATGCTAGTAGTGTCTCTACTACAAGTGCATGCTTTCAGCCACTCATCAGCAGTGAAACACAAGTGCTGCTGGTGCTAGTGTACACGACAGTATTGAACAAACAGGTGCAGCTACTGGTGCCAAGACAGATTGATGAGCGAGGGCGACACAGCAGAGGATGCACGGTCTTTCAAAACAGAAGTAAAACGTCGACGTCAGTATTAACAGAAATAATCAGGAAAGATGAAGCCACAACGAAATGATAGGAGAGAGAGATACATACAAAAATGATCAAAATTTAGGAGATGGATACATACAAAAATGATCAAAAGTTCAAGAGGGTCTCACACTTGACTTGTCTGCTCCTAGAGGACGACACATATAAACCACTTGTGCAACAAAAGCTTGTCACTTACTTACAATTAGACTGAATTGTTTTCTCTTTACCATGTGTTCTCATTTTCTTGCTTGGTGGTGCTACGACATCTTCATAAGGTAGTAGATCAGCTGGATTGTCCTTGGAAAGAACGCCAAGAACAGCCTCGAATCGAGGTATGTTTCTTGATTTCAATTTTTGCAGTACATCCAGGAGATTGTGCTTTTCGAAAGACTTCCTAATCCCACTTTCATGCTTCTTTCCAAAAGACTCCTTGATGTCCAAAATACAGGTGCTATATAATGCAAACAGTGTGTAAAAACTGTATAGCCTATAATAGTTTGCAGACATGTGTGTGAATATTGTATCACATAAGAGGTTTGGGCAAGTCTGAATTGTTACCAAAAAGGAATGCATTAATATTTATTATTATTGAACAATTATTAATAATTATTCAACAGGAAGTGATTTGCAAGGCGGCTTCAAGTTGCGTGCAACCACTTTCTTTGCCCAGTCAGAACCTTCATCTTTAAAAGCATTCGGTGTCGGAACTTTGAAGATCAAAGGATCCGACAAGTGATAAGACTTATAAAAAAACTAGAAGGTCTAGTGTCTGCAATCATGTCAGTCATCTAGTGTTCATTTGAGTGCGCCTGATCCTGCCGCCATGAACACTGGATTGAAACGGTGCAGATGAACAGTGTTGTTTTCATCCAGCTGGCTGAAAGAGGTAAAGGAGAAAGAGCAACCTCATGCTAGTCTGCTGCCTGTACTACAGTGATGATGAAAAAGCCACTGGTAGCCTTAGCAGCAGGCATCCAAAGTTAGCAAGAAAGGCGCTATGATTTTGCAACAAAAGACCCCACCCCTTGTAGTTTAGTCGCGTGCTGGTCACGTTACTTTCCCGAGAGTCTCCGTGAAGGGTCCGTTGGAGTGCGATACTCTCTGTTCATTATAAACTCCTGGTGTAAGCTGTACCATACCAAGAAACAACATAATAAATGCATTACTGATGCAGATCTGCTCTTCCAAGCAAATTAGTACGTCACTGGCTAAAAATTAACTCTAGACAGACGGTACTTCAGTTGCAGCAACTCGCCATACACATGTTTACAAATTTTCATTGTTAAAAAATTTCTCACCAACGAAATATTTTAACAACCTTAACTACATTAAGTAATACATATAATTTGCTGTAGTGCTATAATAGCTCACCTATGGTGAGAAATGATCCACAAAAGAAACAACCCAGTTTTAGACATTCCACCCTTGGTAGAGAGAGATTTTACACTTGAAAGCAATACTAAATCCTTGTCACAATCATAAAAGCAGACCATGAAACAGTGTCCATTAATAAGAATAGAAGGTATAGGGTGTGAAGATTTCTTTGTGTTAGTTTCAATAAATGAATTTATCACGGTTGAACTAACCAATTGGGATACAAACGGTTCAGATTGAATTCGTACCTTGATGTCTTTATTGGCCTCGACACAAACTGTACCACTGTCTTCTATTTCGGTGTCACTATGAATGATTTCTTCACATGCGCCAAGGCCATCCATGTCATCATCTGAACTGATTTTCCATGCCTTCACAGGTATGTCCATGTTTAAGAAGGCATCAGAAAAACCATGCCAAACTAAAGGATTGCCCATCCCATTTTTTCCATACCGGAGTTGTGGTGAAGCTTCAACTTGATTGGAATATTTAGATTGCAGCACTACATTTTCTGCAACTAGGCAAAGGATTTTTTCTGCAACTACACTAAACACCTGTGCTTCGCTCATAGAGCTGAAATCAATGCCAAAAGGTGGCCAGATATTATTTCTGGAATGAACAATTCTTGACAAAGTTTCCACATGATGATCAGTGAGAACGAGCGATTCCGGTGGTTTGATAATATGCGTAATGGGAAATGCAACTTTTAGTTTTGCCTCACTTTCTTGACTGCCTGAAGGTATGGAAGACAACCTTAAATCAAGATGGGAAAAAGTAGAGTCAGGACAAAAGTCTGATCTACAGCGAACAGGAAAGAGGAAGATATTCTCGAGTTCCTCATACAAGTGTCTCAGTCTAACTCGAAGTTTTTCTTTAGTGAGAACCATCTGAGAAATAAAAAGGGTAGACAGTAAAACCAGGAATAGACTCAAGTAAACACAGCCTTAAGGACAGGATACTGTCAGGATGTCTTTTAGTCACCAAGCGACAAACACAATTTAGACATGCCCACACACATTCAATGCCAGGGCCTCTATTCTACAACAGGTTGATGAGTCTGTGCTGTGTACAGAGTAACAGAGACAAAAACAAGCAGACAACAACAATGTGGACCTATATACAATAGTAGGCAAGGCTGTAGCCAGGATTTTCAGAAGGAGGTTCTTTTGCCGTGCGAAAATTTATTATTCATGAGGAGCGTGACCATGGTTTGTTGCGAGATCGTACATGGTTCGTATCGTGCATGCAACTCGAGGCAACTAGGAAGCTAGCCGTACTACTGCAGTCTTCTACACTTGTAACAGAGTCAAAGTAGCGAGTATAGTAATTTTCTGAAGACTTTAAACAGACCGCTAGGTAGCCTGGGCGGTTCGTCTTAACCCCCCCTGTCTACGGGCTTGGTAGGTAACAAACACAAAAGGAGAGTGCCTACTCTCTGTGCAGCCTGTAGTATTGTGTGCAACTATGACTGCAAATACATTTTACATTGTTTAGCATGTGAACTGAACAATGAATATGTTATCGATACTGCAATCAGAAGTCAGTGTTTAACCTAGTTACATCAGTCCAACAGATACAACCAGTATCAGCTCAACACAATGCAATGGCCAGCCAGTTTAGACATGACTAAAGGCCGGCTGGGGGTTTGACAAGAGGTCAAGACTATGTCAGCAGCCTAACCACACACAGAAGAACAGATTGTCTTCTGTCAGAATTGCACAGGCCCATGGGCTAGGTTAGAACTTGGAAATTTTTGTTTAGGTAACCTTCCATCTCTTCAGGTAACTTGGCCCATGGTGAAATAAAAATCAACAAGGCCACGCCCACACACCAAGCACAATAAGAAATGCTTGTAGTATCACGCATTTACAAAGTTTGACCTATCAAGTCAAAGAGCAGACTGTCCTTAGTTATTAGACATGCTACCTTGTAGGA
The DNA here is from genome assembly GCA_964017065.1 of Haliclona indistincta. Taxonomy (NCBI): domain Eukaryota; kingdom Metazoa; phylum Porifera; class Demospongiae; order Haplosclerida; family Chalinidae; genus Haliclona; species Haliclona indistincta. The sequence goes on from OZ024791.1 coordinate 4,000,823, forward strand.
CACTACAAGCATGTCTGTCAGGAATTTCTTTTTCGCTGGGTGCGTGGGTGTGGCCTTGTCGAATTCGTTTTACCATGAGACAAGTGACCTACAAACCTGAGAGACATGGTGCGTAATGTGTGACCTTGCAGCACAAGTGTGAGACATAGCAGTATAAGCTTGAAGGCTATAGCCTAGTAATTCAGTAAGGTGTTGTAATCAACAATAGATGTGCTTACAATGTTCTAATGGACAGCATGCTACTAGTACTCTGTTCCTTGAGGCTTGCTAGTTGTTTCTGTAGACCTCGAGCACTTGGTTTAATAACCATTCTCAAGCATCCTGGTTATCAACTACAAGGACCACCAGTTTACAGATATGCATTCAAGTTAACAATAATAGTAAGTCAGTTGTGACCAACTAATAACTATTCACAGCACATCAGCTCTACTATGCACAGTAAATGGGCAGTATATGGTACGCAACTTGCTATAGTGCTGCTGGTACTAGTATGACGCTATCTCTACTATAGCTGGTAATAGCATGATGCTGGTAGTGTCTTGACTACAGTGCTGCTGGTACTAGTGTCTACTACAGTGCTGCTGCTGGTAATAGTGTCTCTACTATACAGTACTGCTGGTAATAGTGTCTCTACTATACAGTACTGTTGGTACTAGTGTCTCTACTATACAGTACTGCTGGTACTAGTGTCTCTACTATACAGTACTGCTGGTACTAGTGTCTCTACTATACAGTACTGCTGGTACTAGTGTCTCTACTATACAGTACTGCTGGTACTAGTGTCTCTACTATACAGTACTGCTGGTACTAGTGTCATACAGTACTGCTGGTACTAGTGTCTATACTATACAGTACTGCTGGTACTAGTGTCTATACTATACAGTACTGCTGGTACTAGTGTCTATACTATACAGTACTGTTGGTACTAGTGTCTATACTATACAGTACTGCTGGTAATAGTGTCTATACTATACAGTACTGCTGGTACTAGTGTCTATACTATATAGTACTGCTGGTACTAGTGTCTATACTATACAGTACTGCTGGTACTAGTGTCTATACTATACAGTACTGCTGGTACTAGTGTCTATACTATACAGTACTGCTGGTACTAGTGTCTATACTATACAGTACTGCTGGTACTAGTGTCTCTACTATACAGTACTGCTGGTACTAGTGTCTCTACTATACAGTACTGCTGGTACTAGTGTCTCTACTATACAGTACTGCTGGTACTAGTGTCATACAGTACTGCTGGTACTAGTGTCTATACTATACAGTACTGCTGGTACTAGTGTCTATACTATACAGTACTGCTGGTACTAGTGTCTATACTATACAGTACTGTTGGTACTAGTGTCTATACTATACAGTACTGCTGGTAATAGTGTCTATACTATACAGTACTGCTGGTACTAGTGTCTATACTATATAGTACTGCTGGTACTAGTGTCTATACTATACAGTACTGCTGGTACTAGTGTCTATACTATACAGTACTGCTGGTACTAGTGTCTATACTATACAGTACTGCTGGTACTAGTGTCTATACTATACAGTACTGCTGGTACTAGTGTCTATACTATACAGTACTGCTGGTACTAGTGTCTATACTATACAGTACTGCTGGTACTACTACAGTGACACTGGTACTAGTGTTATCTACAGCAAAATGTAAAAAGTTGGAGTAAAAAGTGGGAGGCACTCTTAACACATGCACGCACTACATCATGAACAATACTGATGCAAACAGGTTACAGAATCAGACTCAGTGTACAAATACATAGCAACAAAGAGTGGGTACTCACGGAATGCGTCACACACTGATACAGTGGGCAATAAATAAGTAGTTAGCAATTTTTGTGCATTACAGCACTCACGACCCAATGTAAAAAGAGAAAATAGGTTTGCTCAGCAAAACCCAGAAGCAATTGAGCAAGACATGAAACAACACACGATGAACATAGACCACTGCATACACGGACAATTCAACGAGATGCTAAACAGCTAATGGACAGGCGCACTGTCAATTTTGTTGGACTGACTCAAGACATGAATCAAACTGATACAATAACTGAGCGAACAACACAACAACTAAGAGAACTAAACTAAGCACATGGTACAATACCTGACAGAGAGAATGAGTGGAATGAACATTGTTAAAGTAACAACTTGCATAACATATTCATATCACACACTACCCAATGAGAACACATTTATACACTAACCAAGTCGCTGTCAGGCATGCTGTATGAACAGGTTATTAACCCTTTAATTGCTAGTTAATTGTAGAACTTCAACAAGGAGTGGATGGTTTTGGGATCATGAATAACATTAAAAGCCCCGCCTACCCGTAGTTGAGAGGCGGGTAGTATGGCTAACGTAATAAGCAACTTGTCCCCATTGATTGGGAGGGGCAAATTAGCCCCAAGCACTTATCATCTATAGTGACATGCATATGCATAATACATTAGCCACGCATAATCCTCTGACGATCCCAAATCACGCCAGCAGCAGATATATCTAATGCTGGCGGAGGTTATTTGTGAGGGAGGGTGGGTTGGTTGAATCGTTGGCGTAACTAGACCTTGATGCTGATGGTTGCCTCGTGCTACCACTGTACGCATGCGTCAACCTCAGTGGCCGCGCCCCCCATATCCATTGAGAACGATGTTGCGTATTTTCGTTGTCGTTCCCAATTAACTACGCTCAACGTGTTACGTTAAACTACATTTAATTGTAGAACTTCAACAAGGAGTGGATGGTTTTGGGATCATGAATAACATTAAAAGCCCCGCCTACCCGTAGTTGAGAGGCGGGTAGTATGGTAGTCTCGTTCCCAGACCACACCTCTTCCGCTTTGCTTCTGAGAGGGTCTGGCAGCTTGCTCGACTTTTCTCGGTCTTGGTGACGTCATTGTCACGCGTTCAATAGCTACACGGATGCAATATGCGGACAAATTGTCTGTATACTAATGTCTGTGGTCACATAAACTACAGCACTCGACAATAGTTATAGATCAGGTCAGGAAGACACGACAGGTACTATGCTGTGTTCCTTGGTGGCGCTCGAAGATGGCAGCGCTCACAAATGTAATGGCAACAACAATAAATCGCAAATTATTTTTCCACACCTGTTGGTAGCGAAATTGCTCGTTTGAGCCAGCTAAGAAGTGGCTGGCTGCCTCGTAGTACTTATTAGTCAACGAAGATTACCCTAGATGCTCTCTGTCATCGATGAATCTGACACACTGCACTACCGCCATGTTGATCATGTGCTCAACGGCGCGTTAGTCATGTGAATTTTGAAAATAAGGCGATCTGATTGGTCATTCCCATTTTCTGAGAATGAAACGTCATCAAGACCGAGAAAAGTCGAGCAAGCTGCCAGACCCTCTCAGAAGCAAAGCGGAAGAGGTGTGGTCTGGGAACGAGACTAGTAGTATGGCTAACGTAATAAGCAACTTGTCCCCATTGATTGGGAGGGGCAAATTAGCCCCAAGCACTTATTATCTATAGTGACATGCATATGCATAATACATTAGCCACGCATAATCCCATAGAGCTTTGCTCTCCCAAAACAATTACACAATATATATTTTGTGTCGTTTTGCGAAGTAATTAGACAGAAAATATGCTCCCGACAATGTATGACGTAGCATGATGTCATGGAGTATGGTAGGGTATTTAAGGTGTGGGATGGTTAATGTAGTCATTCTAGGGATCGATTGTGCAACTTGCCACTCAACAGAATTTATTCACTTAGACTCTATTATCTATCGTTATCATCAAGCCAGCTAGTCCTACTGAACTATGGCGGAGATGGAGCGTTTTATGAAGAAGCTGGACGAAAAGTTTGACCAGTTCAGAAAGGAGTTCCGTGACGAGCAGGAAAAGGTAGCGACATCAGCGGCCAGGAAGGCACGGCAGGAGCCTCGTTACAAATTTAAGAAGAAAGCGCACGAGGAGCAGAGCCAAGTAAATGAAAAGGTGGATGAGACGATCAAGGAGGCAGAGTCGGAGTTACAGACCGGGGGCTCCAGCAGCGCACCATCTGCTGGAAACATCAAGGCAGCGCTGGAGTCCCTGAAGCAAGGTAGACTCTTATTAGCAGAGCGCCAAAAGCTCATAAAGATAGCAGACAGATCCGAGTTAGGATGGGCCGTCGTCAGTGAATACACGGCTGACGAACTGGCTGACGATTCGGATGACGAGAAGCGCATGGAGAAAGCCGAGAAGGCTGCCGAGAGGAAAGCTGCTAGAAAGAGAAAGGCAGTTCCAGCTAGCGACAGGATCAAGGCAGCGAGGCGTTCTGTCGTCCATGACATGCAGCCACGCCCGTCGACGCCTTTCGCTAATCATCAGGTGATCAGGCGGGTGCCTATACAGTCATCTACTCCCAAGCAGTTGGGGCCATGCTACTCATGTGGGCAGATGGGGCACCTCAAACACTACTGTCCAAAGTTGAGCGTGCCATCTTCCAGTAACAAGACTATCTGGTATCCTTCCCATAAGGTTCTTAGTGGTACTGAGAGTGATATGGTTGATATTGGAGTGCTAGTAGACAATGTGTGTAGTGGGGGGATACCAGCATTGAATCAGTCAGAGTCACCTTCAGAGGTTCTCAGTGAAGGGGAATCACATGTACAGAGTTGTGGTGTTCAGACTCTAGGTGCAGCCGATCAGTTGAGTCACCAACAGGGTGCACGTGTACATGTACATGGGATGATACATGAGGGATTGGTTAGCGTGCCTGATAGTTGTAAAGAGGTGTTGTCCAATGGCTGTGCAGCCGATATGTGTGTTGTTGACGATATGAGTGTTGTTGACAGTGTTGTTGAGAGTGATGATGTTTCATCACATGACCTCATGTGCTCAGCAGAGGTGACCTTTGGGTCTGTTAGTAGCACGAGCTTGATAGTGAAAGGTAGACTCAAAGAGCATATTCTCTTCTGGAAGGAAGAGCTTGTTGCCTCCCAGCCTATCTTATCTATCATTGAGTCAGGTTATGTGCTGCCGCTTGTATCAGAACCACCAGTGTGGTCTCAGAAAAATCAGCCTTCAGCTAAGTACAAATCTGAGTTTGTTCAGACTAGTATAGAGGAGTTGTTAGCGGATGGGTGCATTAAGCAGGTAGAGCAAAAGCCCCATATTTGTAGTCCCTTGTCTGTAGTAGAGAGTAGCTCTGGTAAACAGAGGCTAGTTGTCAATCTTCGTTATTTGAACACTTTTTTGTGGAGACGAAGGTTCAAATACGAGGATCTCCGGACAGCAATGTTATTGTTTGAGCAAGATGATTATATGTTTTCATTTGACCTGAAGTCGGGATATCACCATGTCGATGTAGCTGAAGTCCACCAAAAGTTTCTTGGCATCGAGTGGGGTGGGGCTTATTACGTGTTCACTGTTTTGCCTTTTGGATTGTCGACTGCTTGCTATGTTTTTACGAAGCTGTTGCGTCCTCTAGTTAGATATTGGCGTGCAAGAGGCATTAGAATTGTTGTCTATTTGGACGATGGCTTAGCAGTCGCAGCGGATGAGCAATCAGCACATGCAGCAAGTGATCTTGTTCGTGAAACCCTAGCCAATGCAGGTTTTGTTACACACCCTGTAAAATCCCAATGGAAACCGGTACAGAGATTGACTTGGTTAGGGTTTGTGATTGATACATCATTGGGACACCTAGAGGTTCCCTCAGAGAAGATCACTTTGTTGCGGCGCCAGATACAGCAGACCCTTAGCATGAAGCAGATCCCTGCTAGATTGTTAGCTAGTGTGGTAGGTAAGGTGATAGCTATGGGCTTGGCAATTGGTCCTCTGACACGCTTTATGACACGCAGCTTATATTCTGTAATTGAAGCGAGGTCAAGCTGGTGTGAACGTCTGCACCTGTCACCTGAAGCAGAACAAGAGCTCATTTTTTGGCGAGAGAGAATCACTGAGTACAATGCTCATCCATTCTGGAGGGCTCCGTCTGCTGTTAGAGTGGTGTACTCTGATGCTAGTGATACAGGTTTTGGTGGATACATGGTAGAGCATGGTCCGTGTACAGCTTACGGGCAATGGTCGCCAGAGGAAGCGATTCAGAGTTCAACCTGGCGTGAGCTCTCAGCCGTATACCGAGTGCTGCACTCAATGACAGCTAAGCTACGCAATTCTCGTGTAAGATGGTTTACAGATAACCAGAATGTAGTTCATATTTTGCGAGTTGGTAGTAAAAAGAAACACCTTCAGAAGGTGGCTACGGATGTGTTCGCGTTGTCAATGGCTAATCATGTCCACTTGGAGCCCGAGTGGATTCCTCGAGATCTTAATGAAATAGCTGATTATTTGAGTCGTACTATAGATTTTGACGATTGGAAGCTTAACCCAGTTGTTTTTGCAGAATTGCAGCTGATGTGGGGACCACATACAATAGATCGATTTGCTAGTTGTAATAATGCTCAGCTTACTCGTTTTAACAGTCGCCACTGGAGCCCGGGCACTGAAGCTATTGATACATTTACGTCCCACTGGGGTGGTGAGAATAATTGGTGGTGCCCACCAGTTGCGCTAGTTCCAAGAGTGATTAGGCATGCTCAAGCTTGCGGTGCTGTAGGTACTCTTGTGGTCCCATGCTGGTTTTCTGCCCCATTTTGGCCTATTTTGTGCCCCGATGGCAAGTTTTTCGACGATTTTATAGTTGGAGTTGTGGAGTTGCCTAGGATTCAGGACCTGTTTCTTCCTGGATTGTCAGGTGCAGCATTATTTGATGGACAGTTGCCGAATACTCCAGTGCTCGCACTGCGTTGTGATTTTTCATTCGGCATATAGGCTCTATGGTGACCATCCGATGGTTGCTGATTGATTTTTTAGCCATCTGATGGCTGTCATGGTGACAGTGTATAGCCATTCGATGGCTGTGTCAGTGTTGTGACAGTATATAGCCATTCGGTGGCTGTGTCAGTGTGTGACAGTGTATAGCCATTCAGTGGCTGTGTCAGTGTTGGGACAGTGTATAGCCATTCGATGGCTGTGTCAGTGTGTGACAGTGTATAGCCATTCGATGGCTGTGTCAGTGTTGTGACAGTGTATAGCCATTCGATGGCTGTGTCAGTGTGTGACAGTGTATAGCCATTCGGTGGCTGTGTCAGTGTTGTGACAGTGTGTAGCCATTTGATGGCTGTGTCAGTGTGTGACAGTGTATAGCCATTCGATGGCTGTGTCAGTATTGTGATAGTGTGTAGCCATTGCGATGGTTGATGTGACAGTGTGTAGTCATCCGATGGCTGTTGTGTAGCCATCTGATGAGTTTGTGTAGCCTTGCGATGGCTGGTAGGAAGAACCGTGTATAACCATGTGTTGATACCATGATAATATTTGTGTTCTCTGAGTCATATAGCTGAAAGCTGTAGATAAAGTTAATAGTTATTATTGTTTTGTTTAGATATATTGTCTAGTGGAGTATGGGAAACAATGCAGCAAGTTGAGGACCCGGAGTTGAAGAAACTAGCGGAGGGCCTCCCCCGCACGATTGTGGGCAGCCGAGCAGATTCCACGGTGAAGAAGTACCTTCGGGCATATCAACGATGGAGGGTCTGGACGGGTCGTCATTCAGAGATCTCGGTTTACCCCATTAAGGACGCCCATTTTGCGCTCTATTTGCAGCACCTGGCAGAGACATCAAAGTCCAGAGCGACAGTAGAGGAGGCGGTAAATGCTATAGCCTGGGTGCAGCAGCTTGCTGATCACCAACCAGTATCATCTTCGCCATTTATCCGCTCAGTACTGTCGGGTCTGCAGCGCCAACTAGCGCGCCCGAAAGTCCGCAAGGAGCCTGTGACCGTAGGCATGCTAAGGGATATGGTGGATAGTCTAGGATTGTCACCTAAACTGTCCGACATCCGGCTAGTAGCGGCAGCATTATTAGCTTTCTCCGCATTTCTCCGCTTTGATGAGCTGTCCAAGTTGAGGTGTTGCGACTTATCATTCGCGGATGCAGTGCTATCAGTCCATGTCTCATCCAGTAAAACAGATCAGTTTAGGCAAGGGGATACGGTGGTGATTGCAAGGACTGGTAACATTACTTGTCCTGTTGCCATGCTGGAGAGATACATAACTGCCGCGGAAATCTCTCTGTCATCGGACCTCCTCCTATTTAGAGGTGTGGTGAACACAGCTAAAGGAGAGCGTTTGCGCCCTTCAGGAGGCCTCAGCTACACGAGGATGCGTGAGCTATTTCTCGCCAAGCTAAGCCAGCTTGGTTACGATCGGACACAGTTTGGGCTTCATAGCTTGAGAGCAGGCGGAGCTACAGCAGCAGCTTCCGCAGGCGTTCCTGACAGGCTGTTCAAGCGCCATGGCAGATGGAGGTCGGAGACAGCAAAAGATGGCTATGTGAAGGATCCAGAGGAAGTACGTCTCTCAGTGTCAAAAGGTCTGAACTTGTAAGAGACCAAGACCCTCTCTCTTTGTTAGGCCTAGTGTGATTGGTATCAGACGTTTGCAGTGGCATGCACAGCAGCCCTGACACACTATGAGTGAAGTGCATGTATTGGGTGTGGTGCATGCTTAGTGACTTGTCGGGAGATATATTTTGTGTCGTTTTGCGAAGTAATTAGACAGAAAATATGCTCCCGACAATGTATGACGTAGCATGATGTCATGGAGTATGGTAGGGTATTTAAGGTGTGGGATGGTTAATGTAGTCATTCTAGGGATTGTGCAACTTGCCACTCAACAGACCCCGCCCACCCACCCACTCAGGGGTACAGGGTTGTCATATCTCTGAATGTTATTTCTATCTTAGTTACCCTTTCAGATTGTTCCAGGACCTGGAGAGGCAGAGGACATGGATTCCGTAGTGTAGTAACTGTAGTGTTGGTGTTAATTGCAAAAGAATTCTTTTGTCTATCCAGGTTGTTCCAGCGAAGCAGTGCAGTGAGCATGAGAGAGACTTGAACTTATAGATCTAGAGTAGTTCTTTAGGTTTAAGTGCTTGAGCTGACTCGATTTAACGGGTTTTCCCAGAGTTTTTCTCTAAAAAGCTTTAGGCCCGCTCTGGGTTTTTCCCTTGGTTAGCGTTGGGTCGCGCTAATCAAAAATGTTTTGTTGAGGTGACCCCAGCTCTGTTATGGTCGATCGTGTTGTCTGGTGTTTGTGTAGTGTGATTGGTATGTGTGATTGGTATCAGACGTTTGCAGTGGCATGCACAGCAGCCCTGACACACTATGAGTGAAGTGCATGTATTGGGTGTGGTGCATGCTTAGTGACTTGTCGGGAGCCCTTAACATTCCACACCAAGTCATACACACTCAAGTGTCTCTGTTCATACTACAGTCTTGCCGAATCCTGATAGTGTGCTGGAGATTCCCTTGAGTTCCTCTCTCGGTATCCGAACGTAAAGTAGATATGCTGCACTCTCCCATCTCCCGAGGGTCTTGATAATGCTGTCCTCCACTCTCATGGCTGCTGCAGTCGTTGCAGCCCCTGCACGAAAACTATGGCCTGAGAATTGCTTCGGGTTGGAATAACCTAATGAAGAGAGTGCTGCCCTGACCCTTGAAACGAACACTGGACGAGTCAAGGGGTGACCATCCTTGAGTACAAAGAGAGGCCCCGGTGCTCCTCCTCTCATTTTCAAGAAATTAAACAAAGCACTCACAGGGCAGAGTTCGTCACCGGTTGTTCCTAACACGATGTCTATGCCCTTGCGAAAAGGGTCAGTCTTTGAGTATTTGATTGAGATCTGCACCATGGATGGCCTCTCCTTGTCATCTGTAGCCACGTCGTTCAGAGCCAAGTGTTGGTTAGGGTCGAAATCCCCTTTTTCGGTCATCATTAATTCGCCAGCCCTCATAAAACCAAAGAAGCATACCGTTGCTGCTGCCCACAGCATTGTCTCCTCATAATCCGTCCCCACATGGCCCCAGTGCGACCGTATTTGCCGGAGTATTTTGGGGTGATAGGCATTTTCCTCCATGTTGCGCGGCCCTCTTTTCCCTGGGCCACCTTTATCCCCTTCATGACTCTGTCAAGCTTGGGCATGGTGTCATCAAATGGGCTTTTGAAACCATAGTCTACTTGCATGCTCCTAATAGCTGCCAGGTAAGTCTTTATTGTGCTGTGCCCCAGCCCTTTCTCCCCCAGATATGATACGAAATAACATAACATGTCTTGGGTAACAGGTAACACCTCATTGATATTGAACAACGTGCAAAATTCTAGGAATTTCTTTTGACCTGCGTTGTACACTTTCTTTGTAGAGGTTGCTAGACTCTCTCCATAGTAGTGCTGAACAGCCTCCTCCAGGTCGGGCAGAGCCAGTCTGGGTCTTGGAGACAGATCAGTTGTACTACCTCTTCTGGTAACCTTTCTGGACTCCTCTTCATTGTTGAAGGGGCCTGTGATAAGAAGGCCACCTTATTGCGGGAGATGGCATCTGCCAGTGTATTAGTGCGTCCGGCAATATGATCCGCAGTAAACCAGAAGCCATATTTTGCTGCGCAAAACACTAGGCATTGTAGGTAACCTATGAGGCAGGCGTTGTCCGAGTACAGTTTGTTTAGAATTTTTACCACTGCGTCATTGTCGCATTTGAACTGCACAATCTTCCCGGCCCATTGCTTCCCCCACATTAGTCTAGCTTGCTAGACCCTCAACGCTCTCTCGCTTGATGGGCGGGGTTATGGGGCGGAGCCCCGAGCGAGATCGCGATGAGGGTCTAGCCAAACCTGCAACATGATTAGTTTCTGAAATGAGTTTTGTAATCATATTCATCATTAATTACGTCACGCACATGGTGAGCTCAGAGTGACGTTCAAGCCATAATGTCTACAGCGAGATCTACAGACAACTGCGCGTTTTGCAGCTCGCCCCCGCCCTACCAGATGGCGATAGGTCTGATCTAGGGAGAATTGTGGAAGTGATCGTCGAGGAAGACCTGAAGGACAGTTGAGAAACGTGTCTCTTCCACGAAGTACAGCTTTTGCGGCATCAGATTGCAATGGCCCTGCTTCTTGGTGACCTAAAGCAAGTACTCCGTGTTTAATAGCTCTCACGAAAAGTTGATCGTCGGTTGGTAAGCTATCGGTTGTTTTAGCTGACCAGAGATACACAGCGACGATAGCGCGGCCATATTGACTAAGTGACGAAATCAATGACGTAACGACTTGCATGAACAAAACTCATTTCAGAAACTAATCATGTTGCAGGTTTGGCTAGACCCTCATCGCGATCTCGCTCGGGGCTCCGCCCTGTAACCCCGCCCATCGAGCGAGAGAGCGTTGAGGGTCTAGCAAGCTAGACTACCCCCACATCAGTCCTGCTATGACAATCGGGATTAACTCTTTCTGAGCGATTCCGAATTCCTTGAGGGTTTGGGGCCATTGAAGAATTAGCCATTGGTCCTCACATAGCGCCCCACATCCCCATGAACCTGAAGCATCCGACCATATGAGGACATCAGGAGTTGAGCTTCTAGGTTTCCAGAACAGTGAGATGCCGTTCCATACCTCCATGAAGGTTAGCCACCACTGGATATCGCTACGCACTCGACGATTTATCCTGAGTGGTTGGTCTGGGCCTCCTTTTTCTGATGTTAGCTTGTATATGTGGTGGACGAAGCATCTCCCAGGCCTCACCACCTTTGCTGCGTGCTGCAGTTTTCCTGCTAACGACTGAATTGCTTTTTTGGATGCCCTTTTCCTACCCTGTAGTTCACGTAACAGGGTTAGGATTTCCTGTATCTTATGCTCCGGTAAGGATAGCTGCATTGACACTGTATCTACAGTGATACCGAGGATGTCCAATCTAGTTGCTGGGCCTTCTAATTTCTCTTCAGCTAGAGGAACTCCTAGGCATTGACATAGCTCTACCAAAGTGTGCAGGCTCCTCCCGCACTGCTCTGAGTTGGCTTCACCCAAGACAATGTAGTCGTCCAGGTAGTGTGTTATGTGCTCCACCCCTTGGGAACGAGCGATGAATTGAATCGCATCTGCGATAGCGTTGAAGAGTTTTGGTGCTGACCTGAGCCCAAACGGCAGTACTGCGCCCACATATATCAGGCCTCTCCATTGCACCCCCAACAACAGGCGATCTGTAGGGTGTACTGGTACTATGCGGAAAGCACTCTTTATATCCAGTTTTGCCATGAGTGTTCCCCGACCCATTGACATGATCCGATTCGCGATCATGTCTACCGTAACGTAAGTCAGCGACGTGAGCTCTTGGGGAATGCCATCGTTAATGCTCTTCCCATGAGGAGATGACAGGTCTACTATCAGCCTCCACTTATCCTTTGCTTTCTTGGGAATTACGCCGAAGGGACTGGTATGTACGCTTTGGGTCCCCTGTTGTGGGAAAGGGCCGAGGACCCTGCCCAGCGAGCATTCCTTCTCAATGTACTCTTGTACCACCTCTGGGTGCTCGGCGCAGGATAGAAGGTTATGACTTGATGATTTATGCCTGTGACCCTGCGTGTACCCTATGCGGAAGCCCTCACTCAGGCCTTTTAGAATAAATTGACTTCATTTCTTGGTCCGGGTAAACTCCCAAGAAGGCTGACCAGACATGCAGTCTCTCTGAGAGTGGGGACACCATGCCTCCTAGGTAAGGTGGAGCTGGCCGCCATTCAGAATGAGCTTCCATTAGCTGCAATTCCCTGCAATATACATACTTCCCTTCATGGACATTCCCCTCCCAGTGCCACAAGTCTTCATTGGCTATTGGGTTATCATTATCTGTGGAATTAAACCCAGATTGACTTTTCATTCGCTATTCAGCTCTTTGTGAGCTCAATTCAATTATTACAAGTAATAAAAACATTTTAACCAAAATGCAAGAGATTTAGGGTTGGTACATTTATCGAAAAAGTATGGAAACAAGATTTTGAAATGAAAAGGATTGTAACAATAGCAGTGTAATGCTACCTCCCTATTAAATTAACAACAACTATCGAAAGCAGTTAATTTAGGGGAGGTAGCATTACACTGCTATTGTTACAATCCTTTTCATTTCAAAATCTTGTTTCCATACTTTTTCGATAAATGTACCAACCCTAAATCTCTTGCATTTTGGTTAAAATGTTTTTATTACTTGTTTCTTTTCTTTTTTTATTAATGACTTAGTTGGCACTTATGCTAATACAGTGTAAAGAGCCTCTTGAACTATTTCAGCTGGCTGCATGCCGCTCATGGCGATCGACTCTGCACTGCATGCATTCAACACGTACCATGCAACATTAGCTAAGCTTAAGCTAGCATTCTTACAAGCCTGAACAGACAAATCCAGTGTAACAGTGAAGATTTGCTCGTTGTCTGCTGTGAACACTGCTAGTGGCAGCACGGCACTCGGTTACAAGCAATTTGTACTAAGGTGCGCTTGTATTAGAATATTTACATACACGGGCGTGCGCGAGTAGGCGTAACCTAGTAACGGAGTTCAAACAGAATGATGGAATGGAGTCTGTTATGGACCAAAAATCGCTGTTTTCCTGGAAATACTCGCTTCTGCTAGTGTTTTAGGCTTAAATAGATATCAGGTGCACTGCTCACAACGACTAGTGTAGTTTCTGTGTAGGTTTTGTCTTGAATAGCTCACTCGCCACGGCCCTAGGCTGGCTGGAGAAGAAGAAGAAGAAGAAGAAGAAGAAGAAGAAAGAAGATGAACAAACGGGTGACCACGTGAACTCTGGTTTACCACCTTAGACCTGGTTTCTTTTGCTTCTGAAGGTCTCTTTATAATCGCACAAATCGTGCAAAGAGCTTCAGAACGTTCGATTAGCTTGAAACGCCCGTACGGCGAAGATATGGCAGTGCCGTACTTAGTGCCTCCAGGCGAGACGCCATCTTTTCATGCCCAAAGCAACTGCTCTTATAGTCTTCATTATTAGACTCATTGTAAGCGCTTACCTCTTAGGATAGCCCCTAGGTGGTTAAAATACCCCTAATGTCGTCAATAGCCAAGATATACGTGAATTATTGCGTTTAGCCTAAGTGTAGCCGCCATCTTATTTTCCGCCCAACCCTAAATATGCCACTGCTACCGCGTGGCATAATTATGATAAATAATGTTTGCAGGAAGCTGATGAGTGATAAACAGTTGATAACAAGTGATAATAGTTGATGATCCTTGCGGAGTTTCACATTCCCCAAAGAGAATGGAGGTGCATGAGTATGTGAGAAAAACAAAATCTAAGCTTCCTTTTTGGGGCAAGATGACTGTGAGTGAGCCCCTCCACAATCATAACAGATGTGGAGGTAGCTGCATCTTTCTTTTCCGCACTTTCCAGCATAGCTGTACTGGTAGCACACGGACGCTTTCCATTGCTTATCCTTTCCTATTGGTTTTGTTTTTTTGTTGGGGTTACCAATCTGAGAACTTGGAGGTCTGCGCTTTTGACCATGGCTGTCCTCTGGCGCGGAGTCGCTTGTAACGAGCTTGGAATTGTCGTTGCAGCCGGGTTTACACACTGTGTCGTTCCAAAGGGCGACATCTCGTTGACCCCAGTTTCCCAGGTTCCCCCTGGCTGCTGCAAGCCTTCTGTATTGGAAGTCGCAAGACAACCAGCCTGACCCTTTGTATTCCTTTGCACCTCGTACTATCATAGCCCCATAGGCTAGCAGGTCGTTGGTATGGGATGGGTGTTTCTTGTTGCGGATGGTGGCGAATGTTAGGAATGCCTCTGTCCAGGTCGCTGCGTCCTGGATGGACTTTTTTTGTGACTTCAGGTGACGGGATTCGGTCACCACAATGATGCCCTCTTTTGCAAGCTCTGAATACGACTGCTCTTCCCCGCCTGGCTTCCGAGGCAGTAGATCGATGAAATCTACGTATTCACCTCTCTCAATTTTCTTCACTATTTTTGTTGGAATAGGAGGGAAGCCTTCACCTATGAAGGCTAGATCCTCAGGCCCTTTCTCACTGGTTACTCCAGTAACTGCTCCCGTGCCGTCTTTGGCTGCTTTGTTTGCTACTATTGTAGCGAGTGATACTGTGTGAGAGTCTTTTCCCCCAGGGATAACTTTAATGGGGATGACTGGCCCCTTGTCTATAAGGGAGAAAGGGGGTAGACTGTTATTTGAGGCAGACTACCTGCATCCTTAACTGTCACCATGGTGACCCTTCAATTTCCCCCAAAACTGCGTGGCTTGCTAGCCCTTTCGGCCTGTCACCAGGGGGTGCCCTCTTGGCACACTGTTGCTGTAATGCCCACTCGGCACAGCTATATGCCCACTCGGCACAGCTATGAGCCCACTCGGCACGCTTTCTATGCCCACTCGGCACAGCTATATGCCCACTCGGCACAGCTATATGCCCACTCGGCACAGCTGTATGCCCACTCGGCATGCTTCTTATGCCCACTGGCATTATGCCCACTTGGCACACTTTCTTTTTATGCCCACTCGGCATTATGCCCACTTGGCACACTTTCTTTTTATGCCCACTCGGCATTATGCCCACTTGGCACACTTTCTTTTTATGCCCACTCGGCATTATGCCCACTTGGCACACTTTCTTTTTTATGCCCACTTGGCATACTCGATGGGGTGCGTGCGTGTGCGTGTGCCTAAGTGTACTAGGTGGGTGCACGTGCGTGCGTGTGTGTGTGTGTGAAGATTTGCTTACCCGCTGAAGTCGAGCCAACGTCTTTTACCGGGTTGGACATGGAGGCCCGCAATTTCTCAGCCACCATGCTGGCAATGGCTTCGAGGGACTCGTGTGTCAAGGGCTGTGAGGGACCGGGAGGATCTCCCGCTGACTTTCCCTTGCCCGCGGTGTTCGTCAAGTTGTCACTCTCGTCGTCGCTCATTGGCGTTATTAGACCTTCCTAGCTTCTTCTTGAATCGTTGGCGTAACTAGACCTTGATGCTGATGGTTGCCTCGTGCTACCACTGTACGCATGCGTCAACCTCAGTGGCCGCGCCCCCCATATCCATTGAGAACGATGTTGCGTATTTTCGTTGTCGTTCCCAATTAACTACGCTCAACGTGTTACGTTAAACTACATATTATTTTGCCAAAAATTTGACTTTCTCTCAACTGGCTGTTTGTCGCTAGATTATTTCGCCAAAAATTTGACTTTCTCTCAACTGGCTGTTTGTCTTGCAAATTTCTACCACATGCAGTACGCTAGCTGTTCCAAACTGGCACCCTTTTCTCCTGTCATGTCAAGGTTTATGACCATGTACTAAACTCCAAGTTGGCCACACCCACTTCGGAACTGAAGCCGCTTAAGTGTTGCGACCTCGTCGTTTTTCGGCTAATTGTGTTCCTCGTTTAGCCCTGGTGACTGTCGTTTAGCCCTCGTTTAGCCCTCGTTTAGCCCTGGTGATACATGCATGTAAATATAGCACTGTAATAGCCAGACTAGCACTACATGTAGCTGTACAGTGGAAGGTTGAAGTCAATGCTTACACTAAAGGCCTTTTCACACTACAAAGCGCGACAATGCACATAGAATTCGCTTCAGAGAATCACTTGGTCCAAGGCAAATTCAAAGCACATTGCATGCGTTCATACTGCAAGCAAGGAAGCGACTCAAGAAACGAATTGGCTATTACCGCCGTCACGTGACTAATTCTTCAACTATAGCTGTGACATTCTCAAAGATGAAGCATGTGAGAAAAGACTCTAATTACAAGTCAAGGAACCGATTACACATTGACGGGATACATCTGTCGACAAGCTAGACAATGGTAAATTACATGTAGGTACTAGTCACACCATCAGTGGTACTATGCCAAACAATATCATAGAAATGGTTACCAGGAAGTACTACGGAAGTGAATTTAAGTGTAAAATAAGTAATTAAATTCCTTAGCCCTTGTGTGCAACTGGTTTATTGTATTTCATTATCAAATATCGCACTAAGGCTATGCAGAAACATGCTACTAATTTAATAGCAAAGCTCACCACAAGGAGAACAGTAACTCTCCAGTAGATAGAAAAGAATGTTTCAAAATGAGAGAACAATTAAAAAGGAAATTTATTTAATGAGCGTACAAGCGTACGAAGATAACAGATGATAATATATACAGTAATAAGCAACTCAGTTGATGCTCAAACACTACGACAGTGTACTACAAGCTCTTTGCCTAGACACCTTTTACAAGACTGACCAACAGCTCAAACAACTGACACATACACTATTAACAGTAAGGACACATTAGTGTAGGTACTAGTCACACCATCAATGTGGTACAATGCCAAACAATATCATACAAATGGCTACCAGGAAGTACTATGGAAGTGTAAAATAAGTAATTAAGGTGGCGGTGCGCCAATTTAATGAGATTCATGACTTTACAAGTAGCTTTATTTTTCAGCAATGGTATTTGTGCAGGCATGCTCCAATATGCATTTTGTTTTGTCTATCGATAAACATCGATTATAGCAAGTTTCAGTCACGAAGTATTTAGCTAAAGTGGGGCAGCGAGCTCGCCCAGTAAAGACCGGTCTGTGGCTGTTATCTCCAGTTCGGCTTGCTTGCTCCGGAAAGAACTTCGTTTACAGCTTTAAAATTCCAGCGCGCACAGACGTATAGAGCGATTTTTCGATACTCCCTTGCTAACCCTGCAAAACGACAAGCTTAGACCAGAAAAAGTTCTTTAAAAAAAATTCTGGATCGAATTACGGAAATTCGCTCTATACGTCTGTGGGCAAGATGCTGCTGCATGCTGCTGCGTTTGAAGCGCGTCGATCTATTGCTCGACAGTCGAGATAGCAGCCACAGACGCTTCATGTATTATTTCCCCCATACTGTTATGTAAATCGCTGTAGTTATAAAGTCTAGTTATTAATAAAACGCACGTTGCGTGGGTGTTGAATATTAACTAAGTGCGCCGCCACCTTAAATTCCTTAGCCCTTGTGTATTTCATTATAAAATATCCCACTAAGGCTATGCTACCAATTTAATAGCAAAGCTCACCACAATACCCACAAGGAGAACAGTAACTCTCCGGTAGATAGAAAAGAATGAGAGAACAATTAAAATAACTCACCACGAATTAGGGGTCAAGGGGACGCTGGCAGGGATGAGTGGAGCCAGAGAGAACAGCCAGACTAAGAAAAGGAAATTTATTTAATAAGCGTACAGGCGTACCAAGGTAACAGATAATAATAGGCAACTCAGTTGATGCTCAAACACTACTGTATATGGCTGTACTGTAGTGGAAGCTGATCGGACAGCAGTGCTCTAAACTGCAATACAGATAACACTCTATTAAATAAAGGCAGTGGCTATTTTTACGGCCACAAGGGCAAGAAGCAGCATCTGTCACAGAAGTTTCATAAGTGACGAGGTTAGAAACCACACATAAGGGGATATACACAAGGCAGCACTACTAGCATTCTGCAATCTGACTAAGAGGACTAGCTAGCAAGTTAGGAAGCTCGAAGAGAGGACATGCATCCTCAAATGTCCAACACATACATTACACATGCAGAACAATACGTACCAGCAGAGGATACTAGCCGTGCCAGATACCTGTCTGTATTGCATTGAACCAGCGAGGGATGAGCGTGTACTGGTGTAGCCTCGTGCCCAGGCTCTTAATATAGAGCCTGGTGACTACTGTCAGCGCATGCGCGTAATTATAAACAGGATGTACGTGGGCGAGAGATAATAATGACGATGGTAGCATTATTGAGTAGTATTGCCTGACGTCATAGCAGAAATAAAATGGCTACTGCTACTTTGATCTGTAGACTATGCAAGACAAAGGCGATACCCACTGGTTGTTTGTCGCTATTTACTAACTCTGTTGTTAGTCAAAATCTGGCAGGAAGAATTTCTGAGCTTTTGGATGTTTGTATAGACCGCGATGATGATCTTCCGGGCCATATTTGCAAGTGCAAAAGACGATTTGATGGACTGGAAAAAGCAGGTACTGATCTTGAAAACTTTCGTGTTCAAGCCAGGGAGTCCAGGAAGTCGCTTTTAAGTGAGGGTTCCCTTAAGAGAAGGAAAGAATCGAGTGGAAATATTGGTGTCTCTCCGGATACGCTTAGAGAGAGACCATCATCGAAAAGGCACCTCTCCAGAAGGCAGCTGGAAGAAAGCATCGAACAGTACAGTGAAGAACAAGCTATACTATTTGACAGTTGGGACATAATGTACTAGAAAAGTAACATATCACAATTACAACCATTCAGCAATTTATAATCATCATGCATACACAAACAATAATTTAAGTGTTATATAGCCAAAGGGAATTAAAGTTAGTTAGTTGCATCAAGGGCACTGCACACATCACAACAAACATCAGAATTTTCATCATGACTTTTGCAAGAGGAATCAAAGTGTTGAAGAAGAAGCTGTCGGCGGCACACAGAGGTATTTACAAGATATTTCCTGACAGCTGCTACTTCATGATCACGAGTTGAAGACAATTGTTTTCGATTTGGACAATCGACTGGACTCCAGTACACAATAGATTTGGCAGGTTGGCCTGACCTTCCACCCCTTCCACTCTCCTGAAAGTAGTCATCAATAGAGTGGGGGGCACCATAGTGTATGATAGTATTGACATCCCTCAGATCAACTCCCATACCTATAGCCACCGTTGCAAAGACCACCCTCACTACTCCATCAGGTTTTGCCAGGCTCTTCATGATAACATTCTTGTTATGCTGTGGTGTATGAGCATGAAACATACCAAACAAACGATTGCTACAAACTTCATCAGCACCTAGTGGGAAATAAGATTTCTTTCCTAGTTCAAAAAGAAAGTGAGAGTACAGATTGGCACACATGTCCAAAGAACGACAGTACACAATGACACGTGGAGAAGAGCGTTGGTCATTCTTTAAACAAGTGACTATTTGTGCCATATCATTTTCCATGTCGCCACGTCGAGAGACCTGATAAGAAATATTTGGTCTATCAGGAGAAGCACATACAAATTCACAGTCAAGCATCTCAAGATTACGTACAACCTCTTCGCGAACTTTTCGTGTTACCGTAGCTGTGCATGCCAAATATGGTGTATCTTTGGGCACAATTGCTCTTAACTCACTAAGCCGTCCATAAGATGGTCTGAAATCACGACTCCTGTATAGATAGATGAATTTTGTTCAATAATAATACTATTTGCAAACACTGTCAGAAAACACTTACCACTTAGAAACACAGTGTGCTTCATCAATGGTTACTGCCACAACTCTATTCATTACAGTTGGCCTCTGCAAATCCTCTCTCCACTTGCTACACATAATGGCCTCTGGAGCACAAAAGAGCAAGCTGCAAGTTGAAAGATCATCATCTGTTGCCAAAAGGGTCTTGTCTACTTTGCTAGCTGCTGTGGATAAAATAACTGCTTGAACTCCCTTTTTTCTCAGACATTGAGTTTGATCGATCATTAATGACACCAATGGAGACACAACAATAACGAGACTCTTGTCACTACATCCACGTTTACTATGATCATGCACAAAAGGTAGTATTTCATAGCACAAGCTCTTCCAGAATCCTGTTGGGAGCCAAACAAACACATCCCGTCCATTATACAGATGTTGAACTGCTGCCTTTTGCTCTGGCTTGAGGAAGAAGTTTGTGTCTGTGTATCCCAGGCGCTCTAAGCCGTAGGATATCGAGCTCTCGAATTCAGCCATCTCGTTCTAGAATTCTACAAGTGACGTTAGTATACGTCAATACATACACGGAGGTAAACAAACGTGTTCGATTTTGCCGGAATGTCGGCAAAAATGCAATCCAATTAAAACAGTGGTCACCAGGCTCTTACGTGAGCAAGAGCCTGGGTACGAGGCTAGTACTGGTGATACTGGCGTTTGACTGGGCCATGGCCACCTTATATCCCGACCGGCATGTTTATGTATCACGTGACCAGCCAAATCACATTCGCCTTCAATTAATAATATTTTTTTCACTTCGTAGAAAATAGATCAGTCATAGAATAGAGCACAAAATAAATAAATAATGTCTTTCATAAAATAAATTACAGTGTTCAGGATGAAAAAGTCAGGACTGGCATTCAGTCAATGATGTGCCCATTTCAATCATGAACTGCATAGCTACAGTGGCCGCAGGGGTTCCACCGTAGTACTTGCCATGGAGCCAGCAAATGAAATACTTCTAGAATCTCTGTACTTTATGGCCTGTGGAAAATAGAGAATCAACCAGAGCATTACCACAAGTCTGTATACATGACCAGCACACTACACCTGTAGCCTCGGTACAGACTGTGTTTGCTCCATAATATTCGAATATTTTTGTAACACATGAGTCTATACTTCAGCATGATGCAGATGCTTAGCAAATGTCTTGCTAGTGCTTCCCAACATTCGTCAACAACCAGGAATACATGCAAGAGCTTTCTGAAAAATAGCTTTTAAAAATTGCTACGCAATGTCACTTGCCCCTTAACCATCTTGCCTCACCGCCCATGCATGTTATTGCATTACTATAGCCACTTAAAATCGTTAATATGCAAGTGTGAGTAGACAGTCTGTACTGGCCCCTTTTTAAACAGACAGGGTACGAGGCTAACTATTATACCTGCTGCACAGAGTAACAGAGAGCAAACAACAACAATGAAATAATGTGAGCCTGTGTATGCAGCCAATAGGTCAAGGCTAAAGAAACAGAGTGCTTCAGCTATTGTTGTAACTATTATTTTGAGACTGCAAATACATGTTTGCTTGTGAACTGAACAAGCAAACAATAAAGCCATGTCTCTAGTCCAGTTGTTAGGATACAAACCAGTATTGATGCATCTAAATATGACTTATTATGGTGATAATCACAAGCAAACAGCAAAGCCGTTCGCTGCCGTAACATTGCTGGTATAATATTGTTGGTAAGCATGCATTGCTGGTACCTGCTTAGTGCACAGGTGTGCAGTGCACAGGTGTGCTGTGCGCTAAGCAGCTCAAGAGCCAGCTTAGAAGGCAAGCTATGTCAGCAGTCTAACAATATAAGTGCTATATCATAAGAACAAAAGCCATACTAAGGTGAGAAAGGACAAAGGCAGAGGTGTTACATTATGAGACAGTTAAAAGGTGGAAATGCTCTACAACAATTTGCAAAGTTCTAGCTTGCATAGAGCAAAAGTCAAATTTGACCAATCAAATCCATTCTAGTCACAATGTCATACAAGAACTCTGTACTTGTATACTACAGTTCACTTTAAATAGAGTGAGTGAGTGCATGCAGGGTGTGGCTATACATACAGACACACAAGCAGCAGTCAGTCATGCAAGCAGTCACTCAGAATGTATTCTACCATGACTCAGAGGAGTACAGGGTTTTGCAGGTCACTTGTCGCGGTGAAAAGTCAAATCGACGAGGCCACGCCCATTTATCCAGCACCACAGAAAGTCGCTGAAAAAAATGCTTGCTTTTATCGAATAAAGTAGAACGCTTTGCCGTAAATTCTCTTCTTTATAGCCTATGCTTTGACTGCAAAGGTCAAGCTTCGCTTAGCAAAAGCAGCGTGCAAGATACTACGGGCGTTTCTTTTTGGCAACTTTTTCTGTGGGATGAGATAAATAGACATGGCTTTGTCAATTTGATGTTTTCACCACCACAAGTGACCTGCAAAACCCTGTACCCAGACCATTTCTTACAGAGTTCACTCACACCACTGCAGTTGACCATTGATTAGATTCAATGAAAACTATCACACAACCACAGTGTGAGTGTGAAAACCAAATTGGTCTAGCTGCCCAGAGGGGTCAAGCAGCATGTGTACATTCTAGGCTAGATCATAGCAAAACCCATGAGGCAAGCAAATCAAGCAGTAATTTGAGAGCTTAGTACTTTGTACATACTTTGACCAATAAAGCTTTCACATGTTCAAAAGCAGTACGGGAGCAATGCTGTAAAAGACACTGTACTACCAAATAAGGTTTCTATTGGAGGCATTACATCATGGTAATACAGTGTTTAAAAATGGTTATAGCTCGTTCTTGCTATGGGCTCTTGAGCAAGATAATATCAAGTTCTACTGCATTGATAATTTTTCAAAGCCTACTTTTCAGCATGCAGCTAAAAACTGAAGTAACGGACGTAATGACACACAACGAACTACTGTACTGTATGCCTCATGGCTCCACAGACCCTACAACTAGTGAGTTGGGTAAAGTACATTCTTCAGCAACTGTATTCTAAACCACCACATACTCACACAGCTGTAAGTACTCATGATGCGCAGTACAGATTGGATAATAAATTTTGAAGTCTCTGGGTCCTATGAAATGTTTGATACAACAAAAATATTAAGTTACATGATGCTGATCACCACTTGGTCAACATGAAAATATTAACATGAGGAATGAGTTGTGTGAAGTGTACCTGTACAGGGTCTCTGATTCAACAGGTATCCAAATCCTACTTCACACCTGTGTCGTATCCTCATACTACTAAGGCAGTCAGTTCGTCACATCCTGTCTCGGCCCCATTGCAAGTCAAGATTAGCACAGTGGTGTCAGTAGGACTGAGTTTGAGTGCCTGACTTGCGTCTGTATACATTGACACCAAGTACGTTCCCGTTGAGAATTCCAACCACCTGGAGAGAATATACAAGCTGAGCCTGAGACAAATTTCAGTGAAAAGCAAGTTTAAAACCAAACCCAAAACAGATTCATCACAACAAAACCACCTCAGTTTGTTACATACATTGGTCCAAACCAGTGTCTAGAACAGAGGTACACACACTCACTATTCTCAGACCAACACAATACAAGGGCCAGGCAGCTTAGACATGACAAAAAGGCCGGCTGGAGGCTTGACAAGGGTCAAGGCTATGTCAGCTGTAAGAATTACATAGGCCCATGGGCTAGGCTAGAGGGTTGGTTACGTTACCACTTTCACATTATGTCTCTCACAACACATTTATACTTGAGCTTGGAATGGTTTGAACTTTCCAATCTCAATGTAAACAAACGCAGCACTGATCTGTTCTGCTATAAAGTACAAGACCAATTTTATAGTGTAAACAGAACCGGTCTCCAGAACCAAGTTATTGTGTGCTACAGCAGATGAGGAAGGCTTCTTGCTAGAGACATGGTACAAAAGCATAGCCAGATCATTTCTTACAGTATACACTATTATGTATTCATGTGACATCCTTGCCTTTAGCCTCAGAGATACAAGATAGGCAATGGCATTTTTAACATATAAATGTACCAAGCAGCAACATGTAGATGCTGTTGCTTTATTTCTAGTGACATGCATGTAGAGCAGCACAAGCTTAATGTTTCATGCATAATACTTGGGACATACACATCTCAAGAATAGGTTTTAGATCAAAACAGGATTGTGTGAATACACAGCAAGCTTATTATTGAACTCCTCCATCATACAAAACACACCAGCACTGCCACTCTGTTCCCACACAAATGCAACACCTAAACTAGAAGCCATAATAGGTGAGAATGGACTGATTAACTGAGTCAGCAAAAGGGGAACCACAGAATTGACATAATCCATCCATTTGCAAAGTGCTACAGTATGTAGTACAAAAGTGGTGAGCTCTGAGTGAAGTACAGACAACTGGGTACGAGGCTAATAATTCAACATGCTTGGATAGATATATTCGTGAACAACACACTACTGATCGGAAATACTCACTAGATCAGTAAACACATCAGGTATAAACTAACTTACAGGCCAGTGCATCGAGAGAGACAGAGTGTACAAGGAGTGATGATACCAGTGGCTAGAAATAAGACAGTGAGTGCTAACATCATGTTCACATTCAGTACATTAAACACAAGCACAACTCTCAAACATTAACATAGCAGTATAAGCTTGAAGGCTATAGCCTAGTAATCCAGCAAGGTGTTGTAATCAACAATAGACGTGCTTACAATGTTCTAATGGTCAGCATGCTACTATTACTCTGTTCCTTGAGGCTTTCTGTAGAATCAGTACATTGCTAAAAAGTCTGCTGTCAAAAGTTTTGTCACTGGACAAGTCTAGATCACCACATAAGCAAATCACTAGGTAACATGCAATGAAGCAAGCTGTATTATAGTACTGACACTTGGTGCAAAGTTGACAGTACCCCAGGTAGGTGTTCAAAGCTATACATCTATGCTTAGGTGTGGATTGTGATGGCTGGATTATCACCATGATATCACATCATGTTGTACAACATGTTTTGGAAATGCAACCCTTTGAAAAGTTCTTCCATAGACAAGTCAACTTTGACCTTCACTTCTAGTCAGTCACTTGTATTAAAATACTGATTGGTCAATGTCATACACGAACTCCACAACCACTGTACTTGCATACTACTACAGTTCACTTTGAATGTGAGCAGAGAGCAGGTGAGTGCATGGTGTGGCTATACATACAATCACACCGCAAGCATGCACTCATCTACCACAACTCAAGGGTGTACCCAGACCATTGATTAGTTTCAATGAAAACTATTACTAACCAATGGTCAACCACAGTGGTGAGTGTGAAAACCCAATTGGGTCTAGCTATGCCCAGAGGAGGTCAAACAGCATTTTCAGCACATGCAGCAAAAATGTCCAACATGTGTTTTATTTCTAAATAAAGTTGCTAAAAGTCTGCTGTGAAACGTTTTGTCACTGGAGAAGTCTAGCAGGAGTAAAGCTCAATGGGCGCACCTGTATCAGACCATGGAAGCATTTACATCTGTCCAATACAAACCGTGAAACCACAATACTAGAGCAGTACAGTGTCTAAAGGATACGGGTTCCTGAACAAGACAATATCAAGTTCTACTTGCATTATTATTTAGAGCTTACTTTTCAGCAGCATAGATTGCAAACTGAAGTAACAGACAGAATGACACACACACATACACAAATGAACTACTGGATGCCTCATGGCTCCTCAGACTTTAAAACTAGTGAGAATGCACTATGTAAGTGCATTCTTTAGCAACTGATTTTCTTTCTAGATCACTGACAAGTAAACATTCTCACACACAACAACATACAGTCATGTAATTAATTGTGTTGTCGTGAATTATGATGCTCAGTACAGGCAGGAGCGCATATAAACAAGGGAGCATGTAACTCTGTAAACAGCGAAATCTAAGCTAACATGGCTGCTGTTCTAAAAATAATAGTTCTAAAAATAATAGTTCTAAAAATAATAGTTGCCATATAAGAACTTGTTTATATGCGCTCCTGGTACAGGTGCAATAGGACAGTGGTGAACACCAGAACACATGAACAAGAAACAACTATAACTGTTTACAATCAGCTGTGTAACTTCTATGTTTATGTGTTTGTGTTGTATGTTCCAGATGCATAATGTGACTTTTAAATGTGTTCTACTGAAGAAGATACATGTATTTGGAACAACAGAATATACCACTCTTGACTCAAACACACAGTACTGATGTTGTATTAGCAAGTCAAAAGCATAGGCAAGGTTTCTATAGGAGTTATCAGTGATTGAGCTGCCTGACCTCTCATTGATAATAGACTACAAAAACTTTTCCAAAAAGGTACAAAATTGAGTAGTAACAATAATGGTGAGACAATGCGCTAAAAAGCACCAAAAATCCAAAATCAGTGTACATATTATTGACAAGAAATGCTCTACAAACCAACAACACTATCAACAATACTGACAGATACAACATATACCAATTTATTGTATGGTATTACATAACAGTAACCTCTAAAGCTCAAGGTTTCCAAATTCTGTAATACTAGCTAGAAAAACTCTGTAAGAAAGTATTGATTGTGAAAGCATAATTTTACTGTGTGTCTTCTTACTGTTCCACAGAGGCAGCTTTCCACAGCTTTGTATAGTATCTAGTATTGTCTGATTACAGTAACCAGCATTATTAAAAGCAAGTATTAATAAGTGTCATATTACCTGTATAGTGGGGTCACTACAGTCATGTTTTAAAACTATGGATAAAACCCAAACATCAATAGTACATGTACCAGGATGGAGGACAGACTCTGTAGCTACCTATAATATCTACAGCCAACAGGGATTGTAGGTCACTTGACTAGTTGATTCAATACGTCCAGCTAGTGAGTGCGCACAGCACAGTTGCTAATTGTGAAGAAACTGTACTATACCAATGACGCGATAGCTTGGTCAAGCAACGTATAGTAGTGCTGTTGCATATGCATGATGGAACAATGGCCATGTTTTTATGCCCACCTTACAGTGTACAGGAACACACAAAGATGACTTCTAGACTAGCAGTGCTATAAACACATTGACAGCCACATTTGTGTATTTCACCACTAATTTTCATAATACTTTAGCCACCTAGGGTTCATGCTGATGAGTAAGCACTTGTAATGAGTCTGTAGGTACGACAAAAACAAATGGTGTATCAAATGGTGGCAAGTCAATCCACAAGTATCTATAACTATCTGCCTTTCTCCTGGACTTTTACCATGCACATGGTGCAATACTTGCATGGCTAATAATTATTTACTAGATGATTGTACATGACAATGTGGGGCGAGCCTGAGCGAGTGCATAGCAGATGCTCTAGTATAACTAGGTGGTTTGATACAATGCTTGTAGTTTTTGGCAAGTGAGTATCTTGCACGTGAAGTATGAAACAGCAGTAAGCAGTTCTGCATCTCATGATTACAACTTTCTAGCGTCGTTCTTGACATTTCATGGCCTCTCGTACGCTGTAGCCTGTCTTCTCTTTCCTCACTAGTTTCAGCAGCACGTCGTTCCTGTCCTTGGTCTCTCATGTGTTAGAGCCTATTTTCTCTTTGCTCACTAGTTTCAGCAGCACGTCGTTCTTGACATTGGGCTATCCGTACGCTGTAGCCTGTGTTCTCTTTGCTCACTAGTCTCAGCACCACGTCGTTCGTGTTCATGGTCCCTCATGCGCTTTAGCCTATTCTTTCTTCGTTCATCGGTCTCAGCAGTACGTAGCTCATGCTGTTGACGTCTCAGCTGTTGTAGTTCTTCTCTTTGTTGAGCAGTCAGCCTGACGCTCAGCACGACGTGCCTCATCACGAGCTCTTCGCTTACTCAATCGCAGCTCCTCTTTTCTTCCGCGGTTTCAGCAGCTCTGCGAGCTCTTTCACGTATTCTTCTTTTGAGCAGTTGCTCTTCCTTCTTGGATGCCATATTCACGCCCTTTGGAAGCAACCCAATACACGTGGTATTACGAATGTAAATTCAAAAGTCCAATGAAATAGAACGAGGGGGCATTTACGGAATGACGTACGCATACATAGATAGATAGCTCGCGGGGGACGTCATTCGATCCATGTGGGGCTCGCTCAGGCTCGCCCCAATGAATAGTTGGTGAGCAATTTGACACATGTGCAGACAGTACACACTAAACAAGGAAGGGGATGAGGAACATGAAAGTAAATGCTAGTTAGCAACTTATGGTACTCAATGATAACAGGACATTTAGGTGCATGCTAACCACTTTTGCTCTGCTCCAGATACAGTAAGTCTATACTAGGGACGTGCTGACTCGTCTGCGAATTGGACCCCTAGTACCTTGGTCGCCTTACAAGCTATCATACTATAATGCACCTAGTAGTACAACAAATAGCAGGAAGAAATCAAATGCAGGCTCTACTTAGCGAGTAAGTACTTGCTGCCAATGCCTGTCATGTTCAAAATATGTATTTCTAGCCATGGGTATTCTTGCAGTCAGAGTTACAGTGTGCAGTTTGTCTGTCTATCTATACACATCAATCATAACAAGTTGCAGCTCTACAAATTTCCTTTGGGTAATCCCACATGCCAGCAAATGATGTACTTAGCAGAAGTATTTTGTGTAGCAACAAGATAAAAATCTTCAGTATCACAACCAATGAAAGATAACTACAGAATGCAGACAACCTACATAATTATTATATTCATCATTGTGCCTAGCAATGAAGACAGATTTTGCACGTGCCTATGGGTAAGAAGTAAATGACGGTAGTAGGCTCTCCACCTACTGTAATTTGTATTATAATGGCCACCCAAGAAAGTAGCTGACCTCAGAAGTTTTGATGTATGCATGGAATATAATTAACTGACCACATAGATTCACTAGATTTGATGACAAGGAATTGTTGGTGTTACCAAGAGTCAAGAGTTACCAAGAGTCCTTAATGAACTCTTGGTGTTACATGTATCATGTGCCATGTCCAAATACTTTTTTCCATCCCACACACAGCTTTAGCACAAAAGGTTGGCTTGTGTTAACCATTCAGATATGTAATACAAGTGCCTACAAAGTGACCACACACAGTGTACATGTACTTTAAAATTGAAATATTCATTGAACAAAACTTCAGGTAATTAAATTTCGTAATCCCTAGCTGGGCCCTACCAAATGTTTTACACAACGAAAATTTCCCTAACTTCTGGACAATAATTATTTAAGCTACTTGTACAATTTTCATGTTGACCACTTGGTCAGCACAATTAAGTGGTCAACATGAATCTATTAACATGGATAGTGAGTTGTATAAAAGTATACCTGTACATAGATGGCAGCCGAGTCAACTGGTATCCACACAACAACCGGTCCTAAATTGTACTTCGCACCTGTGTCCTATCCTCACACTATCAAGGCAGTCAGTTTGTCACATCCTGCCCTGGTCCTAAGTCAAGATGAGCACAGGTTCAGTAGGACTGATAATGACTGAGTTGAGTGTCTCATATGCAGCTGTATAGACTACGCTTCCATTGAGACGAATTTCAACCTCCTGGAGAGAATATATACTAGCTGAGACAACTTTCAGTGAAGAGCAAGTTTAAAACTAAACCCAAAACAGATTCATCACCACTTAACAAAGCAAAACCACCTACAAGGCTGATCTGGCCTAGTTATAGAGACAATCTGCCAATGCTAATCTGGTAAACAAGGTCGAAATAGGCGAAATTCATAATGATGAATGCTTTACCACTAGGACTTCAAGTTGGCTGACCATGTGTGTACATGAGAGTACTGTATGTGTGATAATTATTAATCACCTTTAAAAAGAGAGGAAACAATCCTGATCCTCCCGGGCTTGGTGTATAAAAGTCAAGCATCTCGCTAGACTATGAATATCGGGAAAGACTGAAGGTCATCTTGAAGGCCCTGTTCTTCGACAATTGAATGTCATAAGACCACTCATATTCTGCGAATTTTTGTGCAATACTGTAATCCACCACTACCTCTGGAACAGTTTCTATGGTTAGAATACAAAGTAAAATATCTAGAGTGTTTTGGCTACATTATGATGGTTTGCAATTTACAAGGCATACCCCAACCACACAACTTACGTTCAAACTCATGGGCGGGGTCATGCGCATGCATACAAGGTCACCAGATATTCACCTAACGTTCACCCAGATATTCACCAGATATTCATATTCACCATCAGCACAATATAATATATATATATATATAGCACCAACACGGTATAGCGTCAAAAGATGGCTTGGCGCAATGAAACATACAGATCTAGAGACAAACAAAACTCACCCGCATCTAGAACACGTACACGTGATTGTACGCCACACCTTCTGATAACGCCCCTTGACAACTTGAAAACATTTACTCGTCGGCCGGTGTGCTGTCGAAAGTATGCCAGCTCAGTCTACCGGCGGCATGCCATGCACATGATTGAATGACATACGGCAGCGTGAATTAACTGTGCATTAAGGTGTGTAAGTAGTGAAGGTGTACCGGATAGTGACGGTGAAGCAGTGAGGTCACCGTGCGACTGTGTGTGATGGCCGGTGTGTCATGCTCCACAATATAGTGTGAGTCAGAGTATACTGAGTATCTCAAAACCAGCCACCAGTGATCAAACAAACCACTCAAAAGCACTGAAATATATCATTCCGCAGTACATTCTCACAAAGTTGCGTGCCGTGCTGTCACGGCCGCCCGGCTCACTTCAATCATTCATGAGTCAAAATCTCAACTTAACTAGTGCTAACACCGTAACCAACCACCCAATAGCACTGAAATGCACTATCCTGCAGGACATTCTGTGCTTTGAACAGCTAAAATCATTCAAAATCTCAAAACCAGTGCTAACATCGTAACCAACCACCCAATAGTACTGAACTGCATCCTCCTGCATGCAGGACATTCTGTGCTGTGAACAGCTCCAATCTGTTATCATTCAAAATCTCAAAACCAGTGCTAACATCGTAACCAACCACCCAATAGTACTGAAATGCATCCTCCTGCAGGTCATTCTGTGTTGCGAACTGCTCAAATCATTCAAAATCTCAAAACCATTGCTAACATCGTAACCAACCACCCAATTGTATCAAATGCACTGGCAGTATAGAATATTCACTGCATTTGAGCTCATGGAGAAAGAAAATGATGCTGTTTGACTAAAATAAGAGTTTAGCAGCTTCTAAACCCTCGAGTAGTATCAAATGCACTGGCAGTATAGAGTATTCACTGCATTTGAGCTCATAGAGCAAGAAAATGATGTTGTTTGACGAGTTTAGCAACTTTTAAACCATCAAGTTGAATCAAATGCACTGGTATAGTATAGAGTATTCACTGCATTTAGCTCATAGAGCAAGAAAATGATGTTGTTTCACAGCAGCTTCTAAACCCTCCAGTTGTATCAAATGCACTAGCATTATAGAATATTCACTGCATTTGAGCTCATGGAGAAAGTAAATGATGTTGTTTGACTAAAATAAGAGTTTAGCAGCTTCTAAACTTTCTAATGCACTGGCAGTATAGAATATTCACTGCATTTGAGCTCATGGAGAAAGAAAATGATGTTGTTTGACTAAAATAAGACTTTAGCAGCTTCTAAACTTTCTAGTTGTATCAAATGCACTGGCAGTATAGAATATTCACTGAATTTGAGCTCATAGAGCAAGAAAATGATGTAGTTTGACTAAAATAAGAGTTTAGCAACTTTTAAACCCTCGAGTTGAATCAAATGCACTGAGAGTATTCACTGCATTTGAGCTCATAGAGCAAGAAAATGATGTTGTTTCACAAATATAAGAGTTTAGCAGCTTCTAAACCCTCGAGTAGCATCAAATGCACTGGTATTTCATAGAGTATTCACTGCATGCATTTGAACTCATAGAGCAAGAAAATGATGTTGTTTGACTAAAAAAAGAGTTTAGCAGCTTCTAGACTTTCTAGTTGTATCAAATGCACTGGCAGTATAGAATATTCACTGCATTTGAACTCATAGAGCAAGAAATGATGTTATTTGAACTCATAGAGCAAGAAAATGATGTTGTTTGACTAAAATAAGAGTTTAGCAACTTCTAAACCCTCGAGTTGAATCAAATGCTCTGGTATAGTATAGAGTATTCACTGCATTTGAGCTCATGGAGAAAGAAAATGATGTTGTTTGACTAAAATAAGAGTTTAGCAACTTCTAAACCCTCCAATTGTATCAAATGCACTGCTATTATAGATTATTCACTGCATTTGAGCTCATGGAGAAGAAAATGATGTTGTTTGACATCGCACTGTGCATATCAACCATCATTGTTTATTCTCTCTTGTTTATAAAAGAAATGGCATCATCAACAAACAGTATTAAACTTAAGAACAATGTCTTTGTAACAAAAGTTTGATGAGTATAATTGCTGTGCTATGTTTCTTGAAAGCGGATGCACACACGTTATGATTGTTGATTAGAAATAACAGGAGATGAGAAAGAGCAATGTGTAGAGACCCTCATGACCATACTGCACACGACCATAACCTAAAGAAATAGATGATAAGTGATCATGAAATCACACTAACGATCATAACTATGTGTACATACTCACAAGTCACACAAGCCCACTGGCAGACTCACACACAAGCAAAGTCTCTCACTAACATGAGAGACACAGTTGGTGCTCCTGTGAGTTCCTTGCCCGGCTCCAGGAGACTGCGTAGCACCGGCACACAGTACCTGCTTGGTGCACAGGTGTCCTGGCTTCGCCAGGTGCGCGTGACCCTTGTGGCAGCAAGATGCGTTGCTTTGCTTTGTGTGTGTGTGTCCTGGCTTTGCCAGAGACA
This sequence comes from Haliclona indistincta, assembly GCA_964017065.1. Taxonomy (NCBI): domain Eukaryota; kingdom Metazoa; phylum Porifera; class Demospongiae; order Haplosclerida; family Chalinidae; genus Haliclona; species Haliclona indistincta. Next base: position 4,033,747 of record OZ024791.1, read on the forward strand.
CTAGTAGAAACGCTGTCAAACACACGCATACACTCACATAAGACTTACCAGTTACCACTCTCATACTGCTCTAGCTACACATCAGGTGGCTACAAGAATTAATGGAGATAGGTGAGAAAGAGTTCTATAGAGGGAGAGGTGAGAAAGTACTGTCACACACACTGACATACTTACTCACACTCCACTGCGTTCATAATGTGTGGCTACATGAATTGATCGAGATTCATATTGTGTGGCTGGGGAGGAAGGAGAGAGAGGCACATGCACAAGTACACACAAAAGCAAAAAGCAAAGAATCTTGCTGCCACAAGGGTCACGCGCACCTGGCGAAGCCAGGACACCTGTGCACCAAGCAGGTACTGTGTGCCGGTGCTACGCAATCTCCCGGAGCCGGGCAAGAAACTCACAGGAGCACCAACTGTGTCTCTCACTGCAGGTGTGGGCACCCGAAGTCCCACCGACGCCATTAGTGATTCAATGAGACACAGCCAGTGTACTTTGCTCCCCAGTACAAGACCAGGTACCCAGATGGGTGGGCTGGGTACTTGAGATTTTTTCCTCTGCTCTGGGATTCGAACCGGTGTCCTCTGGGTTGTAAGCCCAAGACTTACACACACACACACACACACACACACACACACACACACACACACACACACACACACACACACACACACACACACACACACACACACACACACACACACACACACACACTCTGTACTAGGACCTACCACTCATAAGCTGCACTAGGTACATATTGCATGGGTGGCAACAGAAATTGATCAAGAGAAAAGGAGATTGGAGGGAGTTCTGTAGGGTGATGTTAGCTCTTCTTGACCTCATCTGTACGCTAGTCAATTGAGCAGTACAGTGTGCATATGAAGGGTCCGAATAGATCAATAATACTATGATGGTACGTACATATCTTGTATGATTGCAATTTAGAATACTCTACATGTATAATAAAACGGGATAGATTAATCCAGTGTTGGTCTATCTGTAAATAAAACTGTAAACTGTTCACGTTTGGACAAGTATTCCTGTACATAGTCTACTACACTGAAACAAACAAGAGAATAGACAGATGTCACTGTGCCAAGTAACATGACCTATCTGATGGGCAAGAAGGGCACTATAGATACCGCTGACTACTGGATCTGTTTGGTCGACTCAAGCTACAAATACTGGATGTGATGCAGGAAGCATTGGAAAAGCTAACTAGACTAGGAAACTAGTAGAAAGCTGAGATGTGAAGAGTGAGCACTATTATGTGTGCATGCATACCATAACGCTCCCTTGCTCTCCATTCTCCACACATAAAAACAACTTAGTGAGTTCAGTTATCATTAATCAAAAATTCTACAATACAAAAGAGCCATGCTCCTACATGACACATGGGGAAGAAGAAGCACAAACAAAAGAAGAGAGAAAAGAAAAGAGCCATGTTCCCCTCCATGACACACAATTGGCTGTACATTTTTTTGTTTTTTTATTTTTTATTTTAGGGGAGGGAGGAGAAACAGAAGGAAACAACATGAGAAAGATAATGAAAGAGCTGTGCCCCAACACAACACATAGAGAACGCAACACAACATTACAACATGAGGGACAGCAATCACAGAAAGAATTGACAAATGAGAGCACGAAGTTAGAACTAACACTAAGACAAGTTATGACAAAACTTTAATCTTGCTATAGAGGAACTTGCTGTGAACTTGCTGAAGGTATTTCTGTGAACTTGCTGTAGAGGTATTTCATCGTTTCGGTCACAACATGCGCTGTGGGATCCCGTACGACCAAATGTTGCTTGAAATTCAATAATTTCCTTGAGCAATCAACAGTAAAAAAATGCCAGATGTCATGATTTGCTAAGATACAGATAATATCCTCATAGTGACAACATTCTTTCTCGCATCGAAGACAAGCCTCATAAAATAGCTGAGCTAACGACTTGCTATCGGCTTTTGTAAGCCTAGATGACAAACTTTGTTTAACTTCAATGATAGTTATAGTTCTCATTCTATTAAAAACTCTGGCTAAGATGTAATCCGTCTTCTTGTCTCTCCTGTGGTCAGCATTATCTGAGTACACCAATGGGAATACTTCAAATTTGTATCGTAGTGTACTTTCCTGATCAAGGCATGATGTAACATATGCAAGAAGGATTCCAATGAGCAAGACTTGGAACCCTTCGGAAGTTCCATCCGAATATCTACACACCAACTTCATAGTAGCGTCGATTTTTTGGGCTAGATCATAAGGATCAGAGTCAACATCATACTTCTCAAGATATTTTAAATCCTGTAAAAAGTCTTCAAACGGTGGCAACATCAAGTTCTGTTCCATCAAGTCCCATGTAACTGTGGATGGCGAAAGAGTTGACAATTTCAGTTGTTGGAGCAAGTCTACTTTTTTCGACGTTTTTCGCTTTTTTGGTGCTGGTTCAGATTCTTTGTACATATTTAGCTCTTCTGTCAACTCAGCCACTGTTTCCTTTAGCTGTTCTATCTCTTCAGTTTGTTCTATCTCCTCAGACATGTCGGTTTTCAACCTATTAAGAGATATGAATTTACGTGCTAATAAAACTGGAGTTAAAAGAATCTAAAAATATTATTGCTATTAGTGTACAAATGTGACCTAATTTTGGAAAAAAACCGACTTATCGCGCAAAGATTATAATACCAGTAAATACTAGACACTATGAGGACAATAATATTACCAGTAAAATACTAGACACTATGAGGACAATAATATTACCAGTAAATACTAGACACTACGAGGACAATAATATTACCAGTAAAATACTAGACACTACGAGGACAATAATATTACCAGTAAATACTAGACACTACGAGGACAATAATATTACCAGTAAAATACTAGACACTACGAGGACAATAATATTACCAGCAAAATACTAGACACTACGAGGACAATAATATTACCAGTAAATACTAGACACTATGAGGACAATAATATTACCAGTAAAATACTAGACACTATGAGGACAATAATATTACCAGTAAATACTAGACACTATGAGGACAATAATATTACCAGTAAATACTAGACACTATGAGGACAATAATATTACCAGTACAATACATAACACAATGGCTTGTTACACAATAATACACTTATTTGTTACACAATACATGATGGTGACACTCAAAGCTAAATGACAAGAGAGGGCAAGGCGAGGGCCAGGAGGGCACGAGGGCCGAGTCCGTGTGACAAAGACAAGAGAAAATTTAATAGTAGGAACATGTACATGTAATTGCAAGTGTAACAATATGAGGTTTAGCCACCAAGACCAGCAGCAGTAAGCATGGTATGAGACACTTACTATGTGTAACACACACGAACAGGCTAATGGTTAAGGTTACGGGATACTGGCGCGGTTCGCGGTCAGCTGTTTGCGGTTATCAATGTAGTTTGTATTGTGTTTCGTGATGCAATTTTTGTCACCAAAAATAAGATTCTGGAAGGAATTGTAGAGAAAGCAGTTTAGTCTTCAAGGTAAAGAAAGGTCTTTCGGAGGGACTGACGAAGAGCTTTTTGTGATATCTTTCTTCGTATTCAAGCTACGCAAGGATGTTTGCGTGGTTTTGGAATTCGACACGCCATTTTCTATACTTTATAGCTTGTCTATCGTTTCAAGAAATAGCAAAGCAAAAAAGCTCTCCGTCAGTCCCTCCGTACTGTTGCTGTGTACCCTTGAAGTGCAAAGTTGCCATGCTGACGATCGTTCAAGGAAAGATTTTTGGTGAATAGTTTTGCGTATTTGGGTCAACCATAGCGCACGAACAGCAAAAGCTAAAGCATTAATTATTTTTTTGCTGTATACTTTCTTTATCTAGAGCTCTTTAAGAATTCCAAGTAGAAATAGCTCCTTCGTCGCTTGCTAACTGTACAAAAGAAACGCAAGCCACAGCCATCGTACCAGTATCCCGTAACCTTAACTGTATGACATTCTAGCAGCTGATGGAGAGGCAGTAAATACAAGAGCTTGGTGCACAATAGCAGTCTTCACACTAACCAAGTCACCTTCAAAGGTCAGGGCACAAATGCTTGGCACATTGAGGAACATTATGTGTGAACAGGTTATCACAGAGAATACACTAACTTTATTGTATCAACAGATTCAGGATACATAAACAATAAACAGCAACAGTCATGATTCTATGAGTCATGCAGTAGGCAATAGGTAAGCTAGCAATCATTTGTGCATAGCAGCACTCATGTGATGAAAATACATGATTACTGTATGGCTCGTGGATCCACCCATCGAGGCATAATAAATTCCAGCCAAGACAGGGTTCCTTCCATGCAGTGTTCTCACCAGGATTTTGCAATAAGAGGGTACATAATGGACTTTTTGCTTATTAATCATTCATTAGGCCCAAATATGAAAAAATGATAGGCAAGTACAAGTGCAGTAGCTAAAATCAAAGTTGATAGGAGTGCATTACAACAATAAGGGGGCACAGCACCCCTCTAAAGTAGCATAGAGAGAACACTGCTTCCATGGCCGACAAGACCAGCACTATTCACATGACTATGAGGCAGGACACAGCTGCTAAACACATGATCAACAGCAGAATTTGATTTGATAAACTTAATATTGGATGACTATCATGTTGAGTTAGCTCTTGTCATCTGTATTCACTCATTGTATTCACCACTATTCACTGCAATGTTTGAACATAATCATACACCTTGCAAGCATGTGCCTACTATATTACAGCACTTGTTTTGCTGTATTGACCTGATTTCAATAATACTCTGCTATCACTTGTCTCCTATCTCACTGTCAATCCCTATCTTCCCCCACTATAGTTACTGTACTAAGAACTATTCATAAAAAAGACACATAACTAGGAGAATAGTACATGTGTAGTTAGTTAACCTCTGACACAACAACAACAGCAAGGACACCATGAACTAGGCACCAATGGTGTTAATGCCACTATGCCTACATGCAACTGCTGTGACAATATACCTTCAACAATACATTGTATGGTACACAGTCAGTGACAAGGATTGAAAAAAAAAAGAATTACAAGTACAAACAACAGTAGCTTAGACCCAAGAAGACAGTAAACAAGAAACTACACAGCTGCTAAACACAGGTGACTATAGTGCTAGTGAATCCATTACTTCCTCATGCAGGAATACATCACCATAAAAAATTAGTTGATGCTCACACACACACATGTGCGCGCGCTACACATGATGGACCTAAATCTTGCCTAGAAAGACTAGAGACTCGAGAGTCTAAGATTACCGTTACGGTGAACGCTGAAATAGCTGAACTGACCTAAAAATTACTTGTGCATACTAATGCTTCCAGGCTTCTGGTCCAAACAAACCAGACCGTCTGCTACAGCTAGCAACCACAACATACCACAACATTGCACAACTCAGGAATAGGATTCTACATTCTCTGACCCCTGCACAGACACAAAAAGGCAGACCTGCCAGACTAGAAAACATACAAAATTCTCTATTCCCCCAATAGCCTGCTATATTCCCAGTATGTATGCAGATTCTACCAGTCACCGAGAATTATGTACGTGTACATGCAGTGGTAATTAATTGATACATGTACATGACAACAGCAAGTCAGCATTCATTTGTGCGTAGCAGCACTCACCAGTGATCGAGTGTGGGGGCAAAAGCCAAGAGGGTGGAGCCAACTGCAGAAAATGAAAAATGGTAAGTATAAATAAAACTGTGGTACTGTAAGTTTGGTCAACAAAACCTAAGTGAATTAAGGCAGCCGTAAGCTAACAAGGCATGAAACGTACAACATATGATGAAGACATCACCGCGCACATGGACAATTCAAGGGTCCAGTTAGAAGCTGATGGACAGGTAGTAGACAAATGCATGACTACACACTAACCAAGTCGCTGTCTCTTAACTAAAAACACAAGGATCACAGCACAGCTACCAGGCACGCACATCAAGGTACATATGTGTGAACAGGTTATCACTGCAATGTATACAATGACCATCAGCTTACAGTAGATTCTATTCAATAATGGTGAGTAGTCAGTTTGGACCAGTTCCTTCCAGTAAAGAAATTAAAAAGGATTTCTAACGAAATCAAAAGGATATAGGATAAAGAAATTTACCACTGATCCAGAATGTAAACCAACAAGAAACTAGAACAGAATGGTAACTAAAATGCTAGGATTAATATATCATTACTATACTAACTGTCACAGAAGTGTCATAAGTGAACATGGTTAGAAAGAGGGAGGAAATCTGCACACACATATGCATAACAATACACAAGCTATCAATAAGACAGACAGCGAGAACATCAGCGGTACTAGTGTCTCTACAACAGTGAAGCTGGTAATAGTGTCTCTACAACAGTGAAGCTGGTAACAGTGTCTCTACAACAGTGAAGCTGGTAACAGTGTCTCTACAACATTGAAGCTGGTAATAGTGTCTCTACAACAGTGAAGCTGGTAACAGTGTCTCTACAACAGTGAAGCTTATAGAACACAGCTACTACAACAGCAAGAACACAGCTACTAGACACGAACTAGGCACCAATAGTGTTGATGCACAGCTGCTATGCATAGCTATGACACACCAAGCTACATATGTGTGAACAGGTTATTGACTAAAAGGGACCAACCAGTACATGTGTAACAATAGTAGCAAGACCAGCACCAGTAAGTAAGGCATGAACTATACTCTTTCTCAACTCTACTACATGTGATAAAATTAATACTTAGCTTAGCTATTAAAGTACATAGGGGCGGGACGTCGAAAATTTACAAGCCATGCTCTCCATGTCTACACATACACATTCATACACAGCAATATACTTACACGAACACGGCACGACAGGAACACGGCACGACAGGAGCACGACAGGAACACGGCACGACAGGAGCACGACAGTGGCACGACAGGAGCACTTGGTTTCCAGCTGCATGCTGCCATAACTAATTAAAATTCAGTAAATGGGCAGTACACAAGCTTACAAGATACAGCGTACATGTAGGTAGGATAGCAACACAGAACCAGTAATGATACCTAAAATCTTGGATATTTCCAAATAGCCTACTATTCCCAAATAATGTACTCAACCCTATGTACCACTCTAATCAGGGGCGTAACTATAGGGTCTAAAGAAAGAAAAGGCGCGCGCGATTTTTGGAAAATCTTATTAATATTTATTGAAAATGACGTCATTTCCGCTAATCGATTACTCTCAATGTGGGCGTGTTATGTATACAGATTGCAATAAATAGAACTCTGACAGTTAGAGCGAGCTTTTCTGCTTCTGCTAGGACTCTACTGAGACCGTGCGCCTGTTTTGAAAGGTTTGTTTACTTAGCAACTGCCTAAAATCGAGGAGGCAAGTGCCTCCTCTGCCTCTATGGTAGTTACGTCCCTGCTAATACACATGAAGGTCTCCCACAAAGGAGGTAAGGCATACCTAGTCTATGAACAGGCTAACTACCAGAGAAACACATTTTTGCACAGCTAGCTTATAGTCGATATACCTCAAATACAACGAGTCGCTGTGGGATCAGGTACTTTGTACAGGTAAAAGCCCATCACAACCTTCAACAATAGTATGTTAGTATGTTAGTCACAGGTATTCAAAATACTCGTGCATTTGATTGGTCAATACAACAACTCCATAAACCTGAGTGAGTGAGTGTGGTGTGGCTATACATACAAAATCACGTTCGTGATATCACGAACGCACAAGATATCATGCAAGCACCGAAGTGAAATGAAATCTATCATGACTCAGAGGCATCTACATGTACTTCACTCCTGGCACTGCAGTTGAATACCTTTCTTGTATGCATAGGAGACAAAGCTTTATCATACCACCTATGTTGATCCCGGTATGTCACAATGTTAGCTTCATGCATAGCCATTGGCTGTAATATACAGCTAGACAGGTAAGTTACAAACAAGGCGTCAATAGTAGCAATTTTGTAGGTGAAGGTCAACTAAGGGACAATGCATCAGGTGTCTAAGGTGGAAGGCACTCTATCACATACACATGCACTGGCAAGTCATACAAAATAACACTGGGAAGTACATACTAGCTAGTCGGGTGGACAGGCTGCAGTGAAACAAGTCGAATTATGAATGAACACTACCACAATCAAAATCTCCAGTATAATCACTCAAAATCAGAATATCAGCACATTAAGGAATCTCCAACACACTCACTAGAGATCAAAATGCTACCTACAAGCTACACCCACGGCACGAGCAGGGTACAGTATGTATCAGCACACTAACATGAGCATTATAAGATACATTACAGGATTCTATTACTGACACAAACAGGTTTCAACAGAATCAGACTCAATGTACAAATACATAGCATCAATGAGTGTATACTGGCATTACTAGGTTTATCAAACAAGAAGTAGCAGCAAGCAAACATGGGACGAGACAGCTGCTAAACACAATACATGATTGACAGTCATACATGTACAATGTACTAGTCCTAAACAGCTACTATACTGATGATTGAAGACAGATCATACCATTGATCAGTACTGCTTGGTTTCTAGCTGCTGCCATAACTAATTAAAATTCAGTAAATGGGCAGTACACAAGCTTACAAGATACAGCGTACATGTCATAGGTGTCACTAGTAACAATTTTGCTAGCTTTGGTGGCAGAAGAGAGGGGTGCCGAGTCAAGTAAAATGTTCGCAAACTACCTCTACTATTTTATTACATAGATTTCAAGGAAGAGTAGTAGAGACAAGTTTTACACTGTACGAGTACAACAACAACAAACAACGAGTCATAGGTATTGAAAATTTAGCATTAGTTGACTCCAAGCACACAAGCCCGATGCTACACAATGTACAAATATGGGACGAGCAAATGTGAAACAAGTCATCGTGTAGTGTCGATACGCTTGTTTTGTACATGGTGCTGCTAACCAAGGTTTCAGTGAGACGTGAGAGGGTGAGAGCTGACAGCTGACTGAGAGCAGCCGAGTAACCAACAGGTAGCTTCAGCCAACTAGACCCAAGCAAAAAATCCAGCAACAAAGTAGTGGTGCACACAGCGACGAGGTATCCGCACTGAGGGCTGAAGACGGATAACTGTAGAAAGACAAAAATATTAAGTATAAAACAAAATTAGGTTTTGTCAACAAAAACACACGCAAAAGCAGCAAGTTAGCAAGGCATGAAACGTACAACACACGGTGAACAGGTCGCCACATACATGGACAATTCGAAGAGACTTTAAACTGTAATTATGAGAGGCAAAAATATAGGGTACTGATTCAGGTTACTGAAGCAAATAGGTTTACAGGATCATAGGCTCAGTGTACAACAAATACATCACCTCCCACACAACAAGAGTCACTGTGAGAGCAGTAGCAGACACAAGCAAATATAGTACAGGTATTAAGGCATACATGTACTAGTCTATGAACTGGCTAGCTGAGAGAGAGAGAGAGAGAGAGAGAGAGAGAGAGAGAGAGAGAGAGACATTTTTTACCACACTTAGTGGACATGTGGGATCAGGTATCAATAGGTAAAGCCTATCACAATCTTCAACACGTGCACAGCACATCAAATAGTATGCTAGTTATCCTATTCCTATTGTGCAAACTCGTGAATTTCCACGAACGGAGCTACAGCTTTGAATAGCTAGCAACCACAACATTCCATCTGCACTGTCAACTCACCTGCACAGACGCACTAGAAACACTTGCAACGCAGGGTTGACACACATCGACGAGGTGATAGGGTCCGCGAAAACAACGTGCTAACGTTGTGCACTTCACGCATGCGCTAGTGATAATTGTGCTAAAACAGCAGATTT
>OZ024791.1:4043794-4125765 GCA_964017065.1 Haliclona indistincta
CGTTGCCCCATCTTACAGTAAGCAAGGAGATTGCTCGAAATTGTTACTTAAAGTGACGAACCAGCTGGATAACGGGGGGTGAAGGAATCGAGTTTCGCCTTTCTTTCTTTCTTCTTTCTTTCTCTTTCTTTCTTCTTTCTTTCTTTCTTTCTTTCTTTCTTTCCTTTCTTCTTTCTTTCTTTCTTTCTTTTCTTTCTTTCTTTCTTTCTTTCTTTCTTTCTTTCTTTCTTTCTTTCTTCTTTCTTTCTTTTCTTTCTTTCTTTCTTTCTTTCTTTTTCTTTTTTCTTTCTTTCTTTCTTTCTTTCTTTCTTTCTTTTTTCTTTCTTTCTTTCTTTCTTTCTTTCTTTCTTTCTTTCTTTCTTTCTTTCTTCTTTCTTTCTTTCTTTCTTTCTTTCTTTCTTTCTTTCTTTCTTTTCTTTCTTTCTTTCTTTCTTTCTTTCTTTCTTTCTTTCCTTTCTTTCTTTCTTTCTTTCTTTCTTTCTTTCTTTCTTTCTTTCTTTCTTTCTTTCTTTCTTTTCTTTCTTTCTTTCTTTCTTTCTTTCTTTCTTTCTTTCTTTCTTTCTTTCTTTCTTCTTTCTTTCTTTCTTTCTTTCTTTCTTTCTTTCTTTCTTTCTTTCTTTCTTTCTTTCTTTCTTTCTTTCTTTCTTTCTTTCTTTCTTTCTTTCTTTCTTTCTTTCTTTCTTTCTTTCTTTCTTTCTTTCTTTCTTTCTTTCTTTCTTTTCTTTCTTTCTTTCTTTCTTCTTTCTTTCTTTCTTCTTTCTTTCTTTCTTTCTTTTTTCTTTTCTTCTTTCTTTCTTTCTTCTTTCTTTCTTTCTTTCTTTCTTTCTTTCTTTCTTCTTTCTTTCTTTCTTTCTTTCTTTCTTTCTTTCTTTTCTTTCTTTCTTTCTTTCTTTCTTTCTTTCTTTCTTTCTTTCTTTCTTTCTTTCTTTCTTTCTTTCTTTCTTTCTTTCTTTCTTTCTTTCTTTCTTTCTTTCTTTCTTTCTTTCTTCTTTCTTTCTTTCTTTCTTTCTTTCTTTCTTTCTTTCTTTCTTTCTTTTCTTTCTTTCTTTCTTTCTTTCTTTCTTTCTTTCTTTTCTTTCTTTCTTTCTTTCTTTCTTTCTTTCTTTCTTTCTTTCTTTCTTTCTTTCTTTCTTTCTTTCTTTCTTTCTTTCTTTCTTTCTTTCTTTCTTTCTTTCTTTCTTTCTTTTTTCTTTCTTTCTTTCTTTCTTTCTTTCTTTCTTTCTTTCTTTCTTTCTTTCTTTCTTTCTTTCTTTCTTTCTTTCTTTCTTTCTTTCTTTCTTTCTTTCTTTCTTTCTTTCTTTTCTTCTTTCTTTCTTTCTTTCTTTCTTTCTTTCTTTCTTTCTTTCTTTCTTTTCTTTCTTTCTTTCTTTCTTTCTTTCTTTCTTTCTTTCTTTCTTTCTTTCTTTCTTTCTTTCTTTCTTTCTTTCTTTCTTTCTTTCTTTCTTTCTTTCTTTCTTTCTTTCTTTCTTTCTTTCTTTCTTTCTTTCTTTCTTTCTTTTCTTTCTTTCTTTCTTTCTTTCTTTCTTTCTTTCTTTCTTTCTTTCTTTCTTTCTTCTTTCTTTCTTTCTTTCTTTCTTTCTTTCTTTCTTTTTTCTTTCTTTCTTTCTTTCTTTCTTTCTTTCTTTCTTTCTTTCTTCTTTCTTCTTTCTTTCTTTCTTTCTTTCTTCCACTCGCCTAGCGCCTTTACGCGAGCAGTGCCGAGACCAAAACATCCACGAACAGTAGTGAAATTCTCCTGGCAGGTGCCTTTTGAGCTTTGTTTTTAGCGTAACGGCGATCTAAGTTCCGCGATTTCTCGATCGTGATCCATTGTCAGCTTAGTGTTGGACGCCATTATTGTGATTGCGCAATACGCACGTGACGGTAGCGCACGTGACCAAGCAGCTAAAGTATCGCTGCGCCGTGTGGATCACTATCACGGAGAACACACACCCGGCATTTGTCTGGAGTCTTCGAAGAACGGTAAGCTCGTGTAGGATCGCCATTCTGCACTTGCCAGATAATTATATCCGCCGTATAGGTCTACAAACAAGTGTGGGCGGGGCTCGTGTGCATGCGTACGTAGGCGACTAGGCAGACCTGATACGTACAGCTTAACTATTTTAGCTACAAGTTTAAGAAAAGCCATCAACAACAGGAATACTAAACTAATGGTGCTTCTCTGTACATGCATGATATTGAACTGCACTTCACTAAAAGAAAAAAGGACACAAACAAGAAATTAAAGAGATTTCTATCGAAACCAAAAGGATGTAGTGATGAAGAAATCTACCACTGGTTCACAATGTAATCCAACAAGGAACAATGCAAGCATAGAATCAATGGTAACACGATTGACTTGCTAACAGACCATAGATCCCTACATCAGTGGCTGTACATAAGATCAATATTTTGTCACAAGCTGAATTCTATTCAAAGTGTCAGTCAACAGTAAACAGCTTAACTAGCTATAGTCTGGCCACAGCATCCACTGATGTAGGGATCTATGGTCTGTTAGCAAGTCAATCGTGTTACAATTCTATGCTTGCATTGTTCCTTGTTGGTTTACATTGTGAACCAGTGGTAGATTTCTTCATCACTACATCCTTTTGATTTCGATAGAAATCTTTTTAATTTCTTTTATGGACCGTTCACAGCCCTGACCCGGGTGTTGGTAAAACAAGAAACCCTAATGAAAAATCTAAACCCATGCCATGCAAGACCCTTCGCCTGGCCTAACGGCGCCCAGTATTCGCCTAACGTGCCAGAATAGTACTGGGCGCCGTTAGGTCCATACTGCGCGCTGTTAGGCGAATACTGAGCGCCATTAGGCGACTCAGGTTCACAGTGACGATCGGCGTGGTTTCCTGTTTCGCTTCATTTAAACACCCCCTCTGACCCCGGGTACATTATTAGAGTGCCACCATTGATTGTCAAATGAACACCATCTTATTATTAAAGAGGAGCAGAGGTAACAAAAACTACATCGTAAAAAACTAGTGAGAAAATCCTCTAATTGTACTGTCAAGGTTCTTTAGAAGATGAACCATCTGTGTCTGTGTCATCACCACTATCTGAACCGTTTTCACTGTCTTGCTCACTGGTGCTACCAGTTTCATTTTGCTTTTTCTTCCACAGTTGTGCCATTTGCAGTAACTTGAGGCTTGGGGCATTGCTAGCGTCATCAGGAAACACATAATCCCAGTACTCTTCCCATCCTCCATCGCTTCCGTCATCTCGATAAACTTTTCGCTTCTTCTTCACTTTACGTGGAAGCTGTTTTTGGACCTTCTCTAGACTCACATCATCACCGTTCTCTTTCTCAAAGTCTCTCCATGCCTCTAACAACATGGCTCTCTCTTCTCTTGTGTCAGACTGTTTAAGAGACATACTAGCACGTGCAAACACACTTCGAGCATTGGCAAACCCTTCATCAGAGCTACAAGATGCTTCAAATTTGGCAAAGCTTAGCCACACCTTCGCATGTTGTGTGCGCTCTAAGAGACGTTCATACAACTCGCGACAGTTGTCCTGCTCACCCAGTTCCATCTCAAAATCGATGTACGCTTTCCACAACATTTCAGGCATGTCCATAAGAGGCTGATTGATAGCAAGCTCGAAGATTCCTCTAGCACGCTCTAAATCGCCCAGAATTGTTTCAAGTTCGGAATATTTGATCCAAGTGGAACAATTGGCAGGACTGAATTCCAAGAATTTCTCATACAGCTTCCGACAACGATCAAACTCTCTCAACTGTAGCTCTAATTCAATGTAACCTTGGAAGAGCTTTGGCTTAGGACATCTTCCGATTGCCATACCAAGTGCTTTGCGTGCAGCTTTGATGTCTTTTTGCCTGATCTCAAACTTGGCATAGAGCAACCAAATCTTAGCAAAGGTGAAGCATTCATGAGGGATAATCTTGAGGCAGGCTTGGTAGACTTGGCGTGTTCTGTCGGTGTCTTGAGCAACTAGTTCTTCATACAGAGCGTAGTTTATCCACAGGTAGACATATCGTCGCCAAAATCTCTTCTCCTGGGCTGGAGGAACGTTAGCAATCGCCTTCTCATACACCTCTCTTGTAGATTCGACATCACTTTCAGCTTCCATGAGACGAATATAGTCAAACCAGGCATCATAGTTGCTGGGATTAGACTTCACCTCTTCCTCATACTGGAATTTTCTTTTACTAATAATGACATCCTCGATGCCAGCTCTGTCACCATATTTCTTCTCGAAGTGGGTGTACGCCCTGAGAAGCTCTTCAGCTTGATGCTTAGGAATATGCTCAAGGGCATATTTGAAGATAGCACGTGCTCGCTCATACTCACGACAATTTTCTTCAAACTTAGCAAATGCAATATACAATTTCTCATCGAGGTATTCATCTCCAAAAAACTCAATTGCTCTCTCGTATACATTTCTGGCATTTGCTACAAAGCCATGAGAATCTTCAAAACGTGCATAACGAATCCAATTCTTGGTTTCTGGGTGAATCTGGACAAACCTCTCAAATATCATACGAGCTCGATCGAGTTCCTTATAGCGAAGTTCCATCTTGATGTAGGAATTCCATGCTTGTTCTTCAGGTTCCCATTCCATCCATCGCTCAAATACTTGTCTACAGCCAGCTACATTTCCCAACATCTCTTCCATGTAGGAATACTTCAACCAAAATTGGTTTGTACGAGGCAAGATGGTCACAGCACGATCCCAGATATTTCGAGCATGGTTAATCTGCTTATGCTTCATTTCCATCTCAGCGTACTTGAGCCATATGGTGATGTTGCGATGATCAACATCCAATCCTCGTTCAAATACAGACCTTGCTCGTTGGACTTCTTTCTGACTATCTTCCCACTGAGCATACTTGATCCAGTTTGCCATGACGTTTCGATTCTTACGAATGTTATCTTCAAACTCCTTTCGTTTTCGTAAGCGAAGGTCGGCCAATTCTTCAGGGTCACTGACTTTCTGGCGAGGAGGAGGTGGGAGTCTCTCTAACTTTTGCGAGTTCGCTTCTTGCAATAGTTGTTCGGCAGTTATTTGAACTTCTGCAGGCATTTTATTCTTCACCCTACCTACTTTGGGCACACGAGCTTTTTTGGCAGGTGGGCCGTCCATTGCTGGAAAAAAAAACGATAAAAAGAGTTGATATTATATAGAGAGTTAAGTATTTACCTAAGGTAGCCCTGTGAGTCAATAGACAGAAACTATCTCCAGAGCCCTCTCTCTTCCACGAGTTGGAACGTTTGAAAAACGTTTGTAAAATAGGCGTGCCTTACTCTTTCACGTGACTTACACGTGTAGCAGCATGGCGAGTGAGAAGAAGAAAATGCTCCCGTGGGGATTGAGTGAAAAGGAGCTGAAACCAAATTCTGTTCAAGTTAGAAACTCTCCTTGTTTTATTACTGCACGTATTATCTGTTCTTAGGAACTGTCTCAAACGAAATTAAAAGCGTTTGCGATAGGTAAAACTGTTGTTGGCCACAAATCGAATCCTTTTCAAAAAAAGAAAGAGGAAAAGGAAGAAAAGAAGAAGGTAAAAAGGCTTAAAAGAAGAAGAAAGTGATGTCTATATCAATGTACTATAATAGGTTGAGGCCAAAGAAGCTGCTAAAGTGTTTGAGGAATTTGTAGCATCTTTTCAAGATGCCAGTAAGGCAGGCAAGACCTTTATCAAGGGGACCACTATCAACCCTGACACAAAACGTAAGAACGCATGCTTTGGAATTATGCATAAGAATAGGCTTTTTTGAGTATTGCAGATTTGTTATTATTATTGTACCCAGTGATAAGGCCACTGAAAAATTGGTTCCCATTCAATATACCCGCATGTTTACTTGTCCACCGAACCCCTCCTTGCAAACATCCCTAAAATGCATACACACTGTAAATATGAACACTGCATGCAGTGTCTCAAACAAAATCTTAGTGGTATAATACAATGTGCAACCCCTTAAACACAGACACCCCGCTATACCATAAATGCTGATGTCCGAGCAGGTCCCCAAATGCCTCAGTGTGGATAATGAAAGACACCGAGGCCATGGGATCAACGCAGTAAGACAGCAGCTGTTACTTTTTGTGTAGCAACTTATGAAAATAACGACTCCACATTGCTTCCAGAGTGAGATAACTATTGGTGCAGCCTAGCCAAGGCACCAAGAACATGTAGCGCACTAGCCACACCGCCATTCTACATATGCTCTGCCATAAACCCCTCCTTCACCGCAAAAATTGCAACCCATAGTTTTACAATACCGGCGGATCCCTGAGGTGTCCGGATTAGAGGGGTTACACTGTGTCACTTACAACAGAAAAACTAAACCAATGGTGGAAACAAAGACGGCTCGGTATGTGCCTGATAATTATTGAACTGCACTTCACTGAAAAAGACAAAAGGGCACAAACAGGAAAATTAAAAAGATTTCTATCAAAATCAAAAGGATATAGGGTTGTGAAATCTACCACTGGTCCACTATGTAAACTAAGCATGGAATGGTAACATGACTGACTTGCTAACAGACCATAGATCCCTGCGTGACTGCGTCAATGGCTATACATAAGATCAATATTTTGTCACAAGCTGAATGCATGTCAGGTGTCAGTCAACAGCAACTACATGTAGCTGAACTAGGTATAGCCAACCACAGCAGCCACTGATGTAGAGATCTATGGTCTGTTAGCAAGTCAATCGTGTTACCATTCCATGCTTGTTCCTTGTTAGTTTACATTGTGGACCAGTGGTAGATTTCAGAACCCTACACCCTTTTGATTTCGATAGAAATCTTTTTAATTTTCTTGTTAATAGAGCGACTAGTACTTGAGAAGTGCCATTTGTTGTTGTTGTACTACTATCAACCTTTAAAAATAGAACTACACCAGTCTGGCACAGTTCTGAAGTTGCTAGCGTAAACGCACTATAAGAAGCAATCAGGTGAAAAAGATTTAGCTGTCACCAGCGAAGACGCAGGGTGTCACTCGTTTTTCCGTCACACTCACACGACTCATTGCTAAAATTAATTTGAAGAGTTGGACAATGACACAGCACTTGATGCTGCACCCAAGTTTGAGATAACACGGCAACTCAAAACACGATATTGAGCATGCTTGATGCTGAGTTCAGAACTCAACATCTAGAACTATAGAGAAAAAACATTTTACATTTTGTGAATAAAATAATTCAAATTCACATGAAAACAACCGGCTATACAATAGTTGGTAATGAAAAGGAGTTGTTATGAGCTAATGCAGAGACAAAAGTATTGCTCTTCATATCCAGCACTTGGTCCCGTTTGTGGTGGATAAATGAGGTTTTGTTGTACACCAATACTTTGTACTTCAAGTACTGTTACATAATTTATTGCAATTTTGTATAGGAGAAGTCGGTCCTTCATCTGGTGGAATGGTATACAAGCCCACTAGTACACTATCCAAGACGGATGAAAAATCAGATAGCAAGCCTCCAGTTTTCACTCCACTCACTCCTTCTCCTACTATTAAACCTGTGGTACGCAAAGCAAGTCTTGTTTTATACTATAATATTATATTATTTGTACCCTGATCACACTTCAACGACACCACACGTATTCTGTACCTCGTACTCTGCAGTACAGACTAGCAAGTGTGATGTACTTGGTATAGTGTTAGTACATAAAATCGACGGACTACTCACAGACTACACTTGGCTTAGCCTCGTACATAAACAAAAATCTGATCTGTAAACTGTTTAATCAAAAAGTGTAGGGATGATGCTTGCAGAAGTAAAGGAACACGATAGGGCGACGCTTGCAAAAATAATATTGTATCTCTACATTAGCGGCATACATGTAATGCCAGATAATGTGCTTGTAAAAGTCTAGAAAATCGTAATTCACCAACTTAGCTTTATTGTATCTTTTAACTTCTGTAGAAGAAAACTAGTGATAAAAAGAGGAGTATACTTGAACTGTTAGGTGAAGAATTCAAAAGGTCAGTTATTAAGGTGGCGGGTACGCTAATTAATATGCATAATATTCATAACCTGTGGTCACCACAAAAATGCGCTAGTGTAAACGCAGTGCAAACCGGCCTCTGTGTAGAAACCACAGAAATTAACTCAGCTTTACACACGCTACATATTTTACGTTTTACTTTCGTTTGCAACAGTTTTAGCTATCAAAGGTCTGGCTGCAGCATCATAAGTATGTGTACCACAATCGGTTGGATCCGTTTGGCCCGATCTTACAGAGTTTGTATTATATGAATACTAACAGTTGTAAGTAAAACAAAATAATAGCTATTATAGCGACAAAAATGCTTCAGCGCAACTGTACGCCAAATCCATCCAACCGTTTTTGGACATAGGCAATCTAGTGCTACTGGCGAAATTTCAGCATCTGCAGACATTTCCTGTAGAAAGAAAACGTTAAATCATAATATTCTAAAAATGTATGATAACTACGCACATACAAATCTGTACCTGGATAAAATCGCGCTAAACATGCACTGATGTGTTATATTTCATTAAAACTTTAGTTCTTTAGCAAAGCTTTAGAAATAAGCGTTTTGTGCATATTTTAAAAACTGTACAAAACGGCAAAAATTGGTGTACCCGCCCCCTTAAGATAACTATGTTAGCCAGAAATATGTACACATCTTAATTCAATGGAGGAAGATGATTTGGTATCATTACAAATGAGGTTTACAAATGCTGAACCATGCCATCCTTGTTTTAAGGTGGCTGCTACATTGTTGTTACATTGTTACTTGGTAAATAGCCGATCTCGTATAAAATTACGACAGACCCAGTGTTTGTGGCTGTTTTTTTTCGATAGTCAAGCGACAGATCGACTCACTTCGAAACGCTGCAGTGAACAGTGGCGTCTTGCCCTCAAATGTACAGAACAAATTTTCGATAATGGGGCAAATCAGCATCCACTCAATAGGAAAACTGTTGCGTATGTAACAACAGCAACTTTTAATATCAGGACGAGTATTGACCAGGGCTGCATTTATACACAATGATACAGAGAGTTCTGGAATAACATGACCACAACAATAATGACTGTCTGACTGTACAATACTGTCCAGCAGTGGAATTATGCAGCTCCTCCTTTTTGAGAGTGTACGTCTCGAGCTTGCCTATTGATCCGAGGCATCCTACTACTACCGGGTTTATGTCGCAGACCCAGCCTGGTCTGCCTGCACACAGGTCAGCTCCCAGATTCTGATATTTAAGGTGTTTTTGTTTTTCTCTTTCTCTATTATTGTGTCCCATGCCACTGCTACCTCAATTCGTTTTTGTAGCTTCATAGTAATCATCAAATCAGGCTTCCTTTCCTTTATGGTGGCTTCAGTGGGTACAGTGTAGTCTACTGATATCTGGACATTATCGTTCTCCAGTACAATTGGCTTCGGTATACCTTCTTCCCCGGTTTCTATCTGGTTTGGGATGGATAGGTCAAGCTTACCTGCTATTGCTCTTACTACCTGATATAGAACTCAGTCGTGTCTTTCTTTGTACCAGGTCCAGGTTATTATTGAGCATCTTGTTAGTATATGATCTGTGGTATCAAATTCTGCTTTGCACAGTCTACAGACTTTGGAGCAATCCTCTTTCAGGACATTTGCTCGTCGTTCTCTAGTGTATAGAAGTCCGTCCTGCATCGCAATGATGAAGGCCTCTGTTTCGGCAGTGAATCTGCCATTGTTGAGCCAGAGGTGGCACAGTTCTGTGTTCCTTTCATCTCTCTGAGTTTGGAGCCAGTACTTCCTGTGTGTAGTTTTTTGTGCCATATTTAGTTGCATATCGTCCATCTGGGTTTTTCTTAATTTTGCCCCAATCATTTGATGGTCTCCCTGTTCGGTGGTCTCCATCTGCACGTTGCGTTCTCTCAATATCCTTTCCGACTCTTCTATGATAGTGTACTTTTGTGCAGCTTTCAGTTCTTGATGATGGTCATACACTGCCCTGAGATGGTCATCCTCCTTTGCCATTTCAGTCAAGTATTGGGCCGCGACACCACTTCTCTTTCCCACACATGGCGCAAGTTTTGTAACCCCGGCCTCCCTTCTTCCTTGGCAGGTACATCCTCTCGTGGCTGCATTTATGTGTTAATTGACTTTTGTAACCTCTCAACACTGCTCTATTGTTTTTGTCGAGATTCATGAGTGGTCTTCTGTACCACCGTATCGTCGGAAAAAGTATCTGAATAGAGCCACCGCCCAGGTGTTGTGTGGAGTTAACTTTGTGTTTGGCACTTAGCTCAGATGACCAAATACATTCAACACGACTTAGGTACTCTCTTGTCAATTGTTGTTTGACTTTCCTTAGCTTTGGTTCAAAGAGTTGCGTTATGCCAAGGTATTTATAGGTATCTTTGCTATCAAGGCAAGTCATCTGTCTTCCCCTGGGAGATTCAACCTGCTTCCTTTTGGCATTTGCCCTTCTTTAGGTGGGCTATTGCACATTTTCTTAATCCCATCCTCATGCCCATTGCCTCAGTCGTTGAGTCCACTAGCTGAATGATGTTGTTCAAGCCCACACTCCCCCCGCATACACCTTGAGATCATCCATGAAGAGGAGGTGCGATATTGGGCTCTCAAGCCCATATCCTTTGAACCCCTCTCCTGTCCTTAGTGCATGCGAGAGGGGTAGGATGCACAGACAGAACAACAGAGGCAAGAGGGAGTCTCCTTGAAACAGGCCTCTCTTCAGGGTTAGGTCTACCTTGACTGCCGTGCCCCCTCCTATACTGAACTCCGATTTCCACTTTCGTGTCAACCGGCGGATACAATTTTGAACACCCCTCGGCGCTTGAATAGTTTCAAGCACAACTTCCCTTCCGGAGAGCTTTTTGTTCTATTGGGAGGATGTCATTTTCCATTACATGGCTTTTCAGCACTTCTGTAAGGACTCCCGTGAACAGCTTGTACGCATTGTTCAATACGGTGATCGGTCGGTATTGGTCAGGTTTACCTTCACACCCTTCCTTAGGGATAAGCACTGTTCTTCCTTTCACTAGCCACTCCAGGATTTTCTTCCCAATAATCATCTTCTTGATGATTTGCCATAGGGATTGAGAAGCTTGTGGAAATGCCTTCCACCAATAGGCACTTATGCCGTCCCTTCCTGCTGCTTTCCAGTTCTTCCCTTTTTTCATAACCGTTGTGAAAATCTCGTCCCCCAGGGGTTCATCGTCTGTCTGACTTTCTCCTTGGCCCTGTACCTCTTTCGTCCACTCAGCTACCGCTGGGTTTTCTATTTGGTACTGTCCAGGGTCTTGTAAGAGTCTCCCCCAGTACTCTCTTACTACTTCTTCAGTGGGACCATCAATTTCTCCACTCAGCCTTCTAGTCTCCACAAATATTTTGTATTTATCTTTCGGTACTTTGCATTTATTGCTTTTCTCTTCTTCAATGTTAACTTTCTCCTTGCTTGAGTGGTTCTTATTCTTAATAGATCTTTTTTCTTTCTTAGGAACACCCGCAGGTTCTGTACTGACTCTGTACCATTCTTCTTTGTTTGGGAGTTAGTCTTCCTTTTTTCTAGGTCTGAATGGATCGAGCCCACTGTTTTTCTCAGGAGTTTGATTTCTAGTGCTCTCCTCTCTTCACTTGCTGGTGGCCCTTGCCTAGGAAGATGTTTTGCACCTTTTGCAATCACCATTGCTCCTGTGTACACAAGGCAATTCAATCTCCATAAGCTATGTTTGTCTTTGTTATATTCTTCATTGATTATTTCATCCATAGGATATAATTTGTTTTGTTAATCTTTCTTCCTTGGAGACTAGGCACATTTCTTTGGGAGAGGTCACCAACTCCATTTCTCATTACTTTTGAGAGCACCGGGCGGAACTCTTTTCTTAGCTCATCTTTGACCGCTGCTGATGTAAGGTCAGTCATGATCTGGTCATTCTGAGTTTGTTGGGAAGAACCTTCACTTGGGTTGCTTTCTGGATTATCGGAATTCTTATGGGCCCACTTGATGGCTGCTTCTATCAGCGGTGTGCCCACAATTTTCCTATATCTGCTTGATAATGCACCTAGTGTTTTTGGCACTTCAGGCATCATTTTGTTCCATTGGTCAACCCATCTTTTCCCAAATCCCACTACACAGATTTCCTTGCTCTTTTCCCGAGCTCTTATCGTTTCAGCATCCAGGGACGTAGTCCATCTAGTCCTGCTTCCCCGGCCGGTGTTTCCACCGCCTTGCCGAATCCCCTTGTTGTCCATGTTGATAAGCAATGTTCGGACTTGGATCGGGTTCAGTGTTGTTCCATTGATGGCTCACGGGGATCAGTATTCCCTCCTCCAGTGATGTACTATACTTTCAATGCAGGTTCCGTCAGCACACCTGTTACTGCTAATCAGCAGGTTTACCACAGGTGGGCTATTTATACACTTCAAAGTTGGGGCTGGAAATTTAGCTTTAGCACCTCAACTTGGACAGTAGTCCTTCTAGTAGGCCAATCTCACTGCGTCCTCAGTTGCAATACGCACTGGGCAAACCAAACGGGGATAATACTTCACACCAGGTTCCTTTGAATTAGATAGGAGAATGATTTGACTTCAACACTGTAACGCTTAATACCACGACCGGGGTCAGACAAGAAATTCCAAGATTTTGGACCGATCACACCAAGCGATTCAATGGCAAGAGGTGAAAACAGATACGATAAGGCTAATTGTCGATACTTTGACTCATTCAGTGACTCTGCTCTAGCTGCAACTGCACCAGCCTTTGACACTAAAGAGTCAGGTATAGTAACATCCCATATATAAGATCTACCATGGGACCAAGGCACTGATGTAAGGCGGTCCGGTCTCTTGCCATCTGATCTTTACAAACCTGAAGGCTCAAGGGTGGATATTATGCCTGCTGATGCCATTGTTCTGTACAAAACATTGTTAACTGTTTCATGACGTTGGTGTTTCCCACTATGGAGAGACCGTGATGTGCGTAAGTGTCCACTCTGATTCCACGTTGCCGAAATGTGTGTGGTGTACAGATTGGCAGACGTAGACGGAGAGCCACAGCTATCCTAATAGTCTCATCGTCCATTAGCCTCGTTCCCTGCCAAATGTTCGCAACGCGGAAACACGAAACGGCAAAAACTGGGCCTGGTACTAGCCTCGTCCCCAGTCCCTCAAAAGAGGGCCTGGTATTCACTGACTGCGCATGCGTGGGAAAACACGTGCGCATGATGAATTATTAATTACAGGAGTCAAAAGTATGACTTTAGACACACCAACGACTGGAGCGCAAAAGATAAGGCATCCTCAAACGACATCTCTGTAATGCTCTAGGAGAGTCTCGAGTGTAGCAGACAAGCAGCTGTTCACTGACAGTGAGCTGTATTATTTACTACGTCATACGTGGTACGGACGTGTAATGAAGGTATCCTATTTACCCAGAAAATCTGGGAAATCTGGAGCATGCGCAGTCAGTGTATACCAGGCCCTCTTTTGAGGGACTGGGGACGAGGCTAGGCCTGGTACACTTTGCAAGGGTAGAGATTATGTTATCAATATTACTTGGCAATGAATATCGTTAATGAACGCTTGCTTAGCAATGAAGCAAGCAAGCAACACTAAAACGACACAGCGCTTGCCTTTAGGGATACTGGATTGCTTCAGCTTGCTGTCACAAAGGAACAGGAGAAGTTGACGGCTAAAACACTTACTGTTTCACATAGAAAATCAGACAAAAATCGCAAAACCGTTGCAGAACAGTGACAAAAGTCTTCTCATGCTTAGGCTTTAGTGTATAACCATGTTGATCAATGCAGAACAGCACAAAATTAATGCCGAGCTGTACGATACTTTTACTCTTCGAAGAACATGGGAAGTGTTTCGGGTATACGGTGTAGTGTAGCGACAATGCCCAAAAAGATTACGAATATCCCAAATACCGGGGTATAGTCTGAGCATGTACCCTTGCAGTGTGTACCAGGCCCAATTTTCGCCATTTCGTTCCGTTGAATTTCTGCGTTTCGAAATTTGGCAGGGAACGAGGCTAATCGTCCATGTGCTACAATAATTATGATTATAGTTATTAATTATACTTTTTGTTTCACTTTTTAAGGATGGAGGAGGAGAGAATGGAGCGTCAGTCACTGAGGGACTCTGTAGAGCTGCCTTTTATTTCATCTGAAATGATGCCTGACAAGAAGTTGTTCAAAAGTTTGTCTTTGCATAATAATATTATAGCACTCTGTGTGGGCATATCAAAGGTGCTGCCCGTTCTATAATTTTATAGCATAGTAGGTGGAGACTGATCTTGGCTCAGCCTAAAAAAAGTCTGCTCGGGCACAAGGATATCAGACGATCAAAATAAAAGCACTGTCCGCTTGTGTAATAAAAGAATTATTGCGCTTGTAGTGTTGGTTGTACTCGCATTGTACTCGTATGTTAGTACTCGTATGTATCGTACTTACTTATCGTTACCAAAATAATTCGCGAAAAAGTTCAATTTATTTCGTTTTGTCAATAATACTATGTGAATTGAATGCTGATTGCATCGGTACCTTCGCTTTAGCCATGTGGTATTCTGTTGTCAAGTTGGACTGCATGGCTCTCTACAGGACTTTCAAGACCGTTCCTGGGAGTCTTCTATGACCAAACTCAACACTCGTTGCTACTACATGTACCAACTCAAAATATTACCATGTGCTTGTTCATAAATAGATATGGCTATTTTAGAATAGTGGGTGATGTATACAGTCTTAGCGCTGTGCAGTACTAGTTAACCCTCGGCGCATGCGCGAGGGTTACGGTACTTGGTTTGTCATTCGCTGTCCATCGAGCTGCAGAGATCAGCGATCACTTTTACGTGCTGGTAAAGTTAAGACATGATAAGCACCGCAATGGCTTGCAATTTGACTCGTGGATTTTGCTAAAGTGCTTTCATTCTCGAGTTAAGGCTGACTCACAGTGACGGCTATCTTGGACCTCTCTGACTACAAAAGCGCCCATAGTTGACTACCTATGTACTTTTAGATTCCATCCAAACTGCAGAACAGCTCTGTGGGTGCATAGACATTTCAGGAAAGAGCCTACACTACAGCAATGGCTAGCTGGTCACGCTACCTGGTCACAATGGTCACGCCCACGTGACACCTTGTCCTTATGGTCAGCACTTTGCTGTCTTCTGGTTAGCAGTGCAGTTTCAATAGCAAGCAGGTTGGCTTTAGTTACATAGCTCCTTTTGCAAACCATGACTAAGGAGCTAACTCTACAATGTGCAACACGCCGAGGGTTTTGTGAAATCTGTTCATTTGTTTCTGGTGCTCACAGCTCTGAGCATACTCCAGCAAATGACGTCGCTCACCGTCACTGGTCATCATTTCTCAATGAATTGTTACTTTTTAATCAACATTCCTTATGCCTTATAATGGAAAGGTCTATTACGCAATTGTTGTGTTTTGATTTCACAGTGGAGGAAGCACATGCAAAGACTGCTTCATTTGATTCTGGAGATCCTCTATCCACTAACCTTTATGTTGGCAATATCAGCCCTAAGGTATTATGAAGTGATTATTGCTTACTAATAATCTTATTCACTCTGCACTATTCAACTGTAGATGAATGAAGAAATGCTATGCCAACACTTTGGTCAGTTTGGTCCCCTAGCTAGTGTCAAAATTATGTGGCCAAGAACAGAAGAAGAAAAGACTCGTAATAGGAACTGTGGCTTTGTAGCCTTTATGAAGAGACCAGATGCAGACAGAGCTCTTCAAGCAATGAAAGGTATAGTTTTATGAGTGCTTGTTCCTGTTTTTGTTTTACCAGTGATATAGGCCTAGGTGGGCACTGCCTCACCAAATTTTTTCCAGTGCCCTGTATAGCTTACTTTTTGCAGTTATAGCTCCCAGGCTGAACGAGCGGTTCTGTTACAAGCGAGTTCAAGGTGTACAGGCTTGTTTCGCCTTGTCAATCTTGTGCCCCACCATTTAAAACATTTATTGAACACCGCTGTGCTTTACATAATAGTGATTATAGTTTAGATGACAAATCGAGATTTCCAAGGCATTCTAAATCTCGTAGTTACCGACGATTCATTGTCTAACCTGTTTAGACCACAGCTTAGTTAAGTTGAGGTAGTAGAGAGCCCGGATAAGTTGCCATAATCGAAGTTGAGCGCTTTATCAAATGTCGACAGTATAATTCTTTGTGCATTTTTCAAGACACCATGTTTTGTGGTAATTGAGTCATAAGTTTACTATGAACTTTACTGCGTACACTATGAGCAGTCACTACGAGATTTAGACACCCTACAATCAACCAATCATACTCGAGAATTGCGTTTAGATGTAGTATGACATTGGCCAATCAAACGCACGTAAGTTGGATACATGTGACTAGCTGAAACTATACAGTGAGTATAAGAAGTGAAATTTACTTGGCCAACGTCATACCTCTCGTTTATGCAAGATCTTCAAAACCGCTATATACAGATTCCCGTCAGAAACAGTCATATCAAACACTCTAATCATCATTATAAGGTCTTGATCCAAAAGATATGTATCCAAAGTACACACGTAGCAAACCCTCGGTCAACTGAGATATAAAACTATTACTATCTATGTAGAATGGATCTAAAATTAATTTTTAACATTAAGCATGCTAAGAATGCAAAAATTAGTCGACGCTAATAATAGTCAGCCTAAGCATGAACAGTGCTGTGCTAGTCACACAGACAGTAATCTTGCTACAGCTGTACTTCATACTGTTTAAAATTATCAGGTGTACAGGATGTATGCAATTCCAGCCTCCAGGGAGGTATTAGCACCTCTGGTGCAGAAATTGGCCTCAGTACAAGGGCGACGCTGTAAAATGTGGAATAACAGAATTGCGGAATAACAGAATTGTTACTACTTAACCCAAGACCCTAAAACCTTCGCCTAACAGCACCCAGTATTCCTAACAGCTCCCAGTATTCGCCTAACAGCGCCCAGTAATCGCCTAACGGCGCCCAGTATTCGTCTAACAGCACCCAGTATTCGCCTAACGTGCCAGAAGTACTGGGTGCTGTTAGGCGAATACTGGGCGCTGTTAGGCGAATACTGGGCGCTGTTAGGCAAATACTGGGCGCTGTTAGGCAAATACTGGGCGCCGTTAGGCGAACACTAGGCGCTGTTAGGCGAACACTGGGCGCCATTAAGCGAATACTGGGCGCTGTTAGGCGAATACTGGGCGCTGTTAGAAATACTGGGCGCTGTTAGAAATACTGGGCACTGTTAGACGAAGGTTTTAGGGTCTAGGGTTTAGTTCTGTTATTCCGCTATTCCATTATTCCGCATTTTACAGTGTCCCGGTACAAGGCTAGAGGTTGTATGCATTGCACGTCGCCATTTATAGTCTCATTATTCTCAAGGTCCACACCTTGTTGCACCCATTGCCTTCTGTGGTAATCACTTTGTTAGAAACATAGACTGAATGAGAACTCCACAGTGAGCTCTCAACATTTAAGGTTGTAAAGAGCGCCTAGGCCAATCCTCTCTGAGATGTTGTAAATTTGACGTAGTAATGGATCTCCTTGTGTCCTACTTCTAATCTCTGCTGATGTGATGTGATAGCAAAATAATTATGAATCCTGTTCTCAGTGAAAAGAATGAATCCTAGAAGCGTAGTGGTGTCAGATGGCTTGATGGGTATTGATCACCTTGAGAAAAAATAACTTTCAGGGATAGTCAGGAACTTGTGATCTGTGATAAGGGTAAAGTGATGACCACATAGAATTACAGTGCTTCAAATTTTAGCTGCAATTGTAAATTGTTATTGTATTAATAACATCCATGGCATAGTCTTTGCACACTTGGAAAGGCAGCATCTTGCATTATCCAGGAAGTTGGCACAGATTATTTGGTATTTTCTGCAATTCTAGGTTCAACCATCATGGGTTATGAAGTTCAAATAGGCTGGGGTAAATCTGTTCCTCTACCACCTACACCATTTTACATGACTCCTGCCATTCATGAGGAGAAGAAAGCCACTCTTCCTGACCCTCCATCAGGTGATTCAAAGCTGCCTTGTGTATTTACTTTTTATTTTATCCATTATAGGCCTACCCTTTAATGCTCATCCAATGAGAAAGAGCAGTGACACTGCAAAGCCAGACAAGGAAGAGAGGTTTGAGGACGTGAGTTTGAACACGTCATGTGTGACTGCGTAGTGTTATAATTTATTATATAGGCATTATACAATGCAGTGGTTCGTGTTGTAGTGCCGAGTGATTTTGAACTGTTGAAAGTTATACATCGGATGATAGAATTTGTCATCCGAGAAGGACCCATGTTTGAAGCTATCATAATGAACAAAGAAATAAATAATCCCAAATTTAAGTAAGTTATTTTTAATATCATGTGCACAGTCATAATAACTATGTTGTATAATTATTATTAGTTGAGGAGTAGAGTTTTAAATAATTCTCTATCGCCATAATAATAGCACTATTGTGAAAGAAAAAATTTAAATGACACCATCACAATGCTACTTTGTATGGCCATATCAAAGGCCAATAATATTCCCAAGAGCCCATTATGTGGAGTGTGCTATACATATTGGGCCTGTAAAACCAACCTTTCCCCAATGTCCACCTAGCAATACTCAATGGAGTCTACTTATTCAAAGAGCCACGTGATGATTTTTAGATTCTAATCGCCAAAATGTTGTGTTTTAATGCTCACAATTTTTTAGATAATAGCTACTGCACCTTTACTGGCTTGCTCATCTTGCGTGACGTAGATAAAAGCGAACAGAGCTTAATTGTTACAGTTCTCTATTGTGTTGTGTTTACTTCTACTAATCTGGCTGTAGTTGCGTGATGAGAATAAAATCAATTCTGTCCTATCATTTTGCTATGCACATACTGACTTGGCAAGGAAAAGAGAACAGTAGAATAGTATAATACTGTCTCTGGTAGCCCTGCTGATAGCCCTGTAGTTTGTGAGATGTACTGAATGGGATAAGACTAGACTGAAAGTCGACAATAACTGATCACACTGGAATACATTTTGCAGTGCACTGCACTGTCATTACATGCGGAGACAAACACTAAACTCTGCACAGTGCTTACTCATCCTTGCGGGCGACTCCAGCAGTGGTGTTGTAGCACAGACCCCAATGTTCGTCGCTTATTTGGATGTCTGAAGTCACCTATAACATGGCTAGCTGTTATTATAAATCAGCAGGGCTCAGGTTGTTTTCCTGCTGAGGGAATTCTTAGTCAATATTAATTTGTGTGGTTTTTAGGTTGTTATTATGCGTACGTGATTTCCAAATGCATAGCTAATGTATCGTGAGGTGTGGTTCTAGCATACCGCACTCTAACTCATGTGTGGTTTAATCTGTTTTTATTATGTAGATTTTTGTTTGATAATCAATGTCCTGCACATACCTATTATCGTTGGAAGTTGTTCTCACTCCTTCAGGTTTGTTTGCAAATACATTTTGTGTTTTACAATATTAATTTTATGTAGCAGGTCTACTTATTCACATCCCATAAATTTTAATTGGACCCACCATAGGCTCTATAATTATTTTATATGATTAATGCGAGCCCTTTAGTTGTGAACTATAATACCGCTGAGTACTAGGTACACTCGCGAGCCTGAGCGAGCGCCATTGTTTTACATTGACCAGAAGACAGGTGAGCGCAACAACTGGGAGACAACACAGAGCTTGTTACAAACTTTGCAAGGGTCAAATCAGAAGCCTGATTGGCATGCATGTTGCCCAGCGAATACGTACTTCAACTCCACGATTGTGATCACGGATGCCTTTTGACCCACACAGTATGGTAAGCTTATGTTTGGCCATGGCATCAGATACACAATGTCTTTCTGAGCAGTTTGGTCTATTTTGGATAATAGGCTCTTGCATAGCAACAAGCTAGTGTACGACGTTTGATCCTCGTTTGCTTGTCAACGTCATTTGGGTCAAACATACTTCGGAGCTCAAAAAGTGCTGAAATTTAGCCAAATAATTAATTTTATTGAAGAATACAAAAACTCTAAAAACCCAGTAGGTTTTGGCACGCCCCATAAAACCATACTGACTCTGGTGTTTTCTATTGTCTCATTACCAACATCATTAATTATAGAAAAGGCTGCTAAGAAACTTTTGTATGGCTTCAGGGTGCCCAGAGAACACACTTTTTGAAAACCATTGCTTTTGTCTGCTATTTGTATGAATTTTTCAGTCACCAGCCTCAAAGTACTAACATTAATTTTAGCTAAATTTGACAAGGTCATTGAACTTTATTGGCTTCACTTCCGTAGTGGAAGGGCTGATCGACTTGAGCATAGAAATTATATTGCCTACGGACTGGGATTGGTCACTAGCTCACATTGGTGCATAGTAACAATACATTTTTGTGCATGCTCTCCGCGTTGCACTAGACCTGCATGAATGCTGTAATACAATAGAGCTGAAAAGTTGTATTAGTTTATCAATGTGGTGTAGGCATGTTTTTCGACGGCTAAGGCGATACTGCAGGGCTAAAATCACACTCGCTAGTGACCTTTTTTGTGTACCAACATGACGAATATCCAAATCACCTTGGAGCTACTGTTCAATTATTCAAATGTGATGTAGGCATAAGAGAAAACGTTACCACATAACAAAACTCATGCGGTTTTTGTATTAAGTAATACTGTAACCATGCTTTCAACTCCTCTACAATCTTTCTTACATCCTCGATCTTCTCCGCACTCTGGCTCTGCTTAGGTTCAGTGTCTATTTCTTTCTTCGCATCATATTCTTCGTACATGTCGTCCAGGTCAATGTCATCACTCAGCCATTGTTGCTTCCCGTTCGCTCCATGTCCTGGAGATACATATTCCACTTGAATATCAGAAACATTTCTGTTCACAAAATAATCAGGAAACACTCCGACAGCGCCTGCTTTATTTCCTCGACAGATGCAAATCGAGTTGTGACTCTGAATTTTCTCAGAATATAATAGAGAGTTTTAGTTACACGTTTATTTGCACTAACGGTTAACGTCTGGCAATGCTGACGTCAGAAATTAGCACGTGATCCACCGTTAACCCCAGCCTCACGTTCAATTTCCCCGTTTACAACGGCTGGCACCTGGTTTTCCCGTATGGTTTTCAAAGACTTCTCGCTTCTCTCGTCTAGCTTTCCAGCACGTTTGTTACAAGCTAGCACAAAGCCACATGCTTTAGGTTTCTGTTTTTGTGTGTTTTATGTGTGCCTACAAAATACTGTGCCCGCTACAGTGTTGTATACGTACACGACTAGATTGCCTTCTTCGCGTTTACACAAATTACAAGGTAAGCGGTGATGTCACTGAACCAGCCGTTGACGTTCAGCCGTTTGGCGTGAACGGCTAACTAAAACTCTCTAATCACTCTTTCTAGCTGTGTTTATAATCTTAGCAGTGTAAGACAATCATGGCATACCACATCCACACCACCCAGATCCTGTAAGAATAAACCAAAGTATTACCACGAACTATTGGTAATGAAAACGTTTATCTCGGGGCCACACTCATCATTATCCACGTTGCCAACAGTAAGAGTGTCCATAATGGTCCTTACTAATGTAAGGACTGTGAATTTCGAAGGACCTGTTGTACGATTGCGATTCATCCATTTCTACATGTGTGGGGTGTGGCTAAGCTTCACACAGTTGCAGCCGACGTGGCACTCACTCATCACACCGACACAAGCCTCTGTTTGAACGGAACTGAAATCGTCTGTAAGAGCTACATGTGGGTCACGTGCCGCTGTCACGCTCTTATGATAGACGCCATGATCGCTGACTGTGCGAGGGAGAAAGGCGAAAGCCTGTCAGTGGCATGGATTGACTATCTAAAGGCCTATGACCGTGTCCCCCACGGTTGGCTGCAACTGGTCCTGGAGGAAATTCAGGCACCAATGGGCGTCCGAAACTGTATCCGCCGTAGTGGAAGACGGAGTTCAGTGTTGGCGAGAGGAAGATCGTCAGAGTGAACCTGACCCTGGAGAGAGGACTGTTTCAAGGGGACTCCCTTTCGCCTCTGTTATTCTGTCTGAGCATCCTACCCCTATCGAGTGCACTAAGAGAGAATGGAGAGGGCTTTAACGGGTACAGCCTTGGGAGACCTATCTCTCATTTACTCTTCATGGATGACCTCAAGGTGTATGCTAGGGACCGCGCTAGCCTCGCAAGGACTGTGGAGCTAGTTGACAGTGTATCAGAGGCAATGGGCATGACGATGGGATTAAGGAAATGTGCAGTAGCACACATGCGCTGGGGCAG
Source organism: Haliclona indistincta (assembly GCA_964017065.1). Classification (NCBI taxonomy): domain Eukaryota; kingdom Metazoa; phylum Porifera; class Demospongiae; order Haplosclerida; family Chalinidae; genus Haliclona; species Haliclona indistincta. The sequence continues at coordinate 4,066,025 of OZ024791.1, forward strand.
ATGCCAGAGTGATGAAGATCTCGTTCTCCCGGAGGACAGAAAAGTGTCGTGTCTCGACAGTGATGAGTCCTATAAATACCTGGGGATTATGCAGCTCTTTGAGCCAAAACTGAGGAAAGTCAAGAAACAACTGAGAGAAGAATATCTCAGGAGAGTGAAGGCAATATGGTCGACCGAGTTGAGTGCCAGACACAAGGTGAACGCAACGAACACCTGGGCGGTGGCGTTATTTCGGTACTCGTTCCCAAGCGTTCGGTGGTATCGAATGGCGCTGATGATCCTAGACCGGGACACCAGGTCGATACTGAGGGGATTCCAGAGTCATCATCGGAACGCTGCCCTTGAGCGTGTGTATCTGCCCAGAAGGGAAGGAGGGCGAGGACTCCACCGACTCTCGCACGTGTGGGAGAGAGAGGTGGTGTCTGCAGCTCTGTATCTAGTAAGGAGGGCAGATTGTGATGAACACCTCAGGGCAGTATACCAGTACCAACTTGAAAGGAAAGCCCTGATGAAGTACACGACCCTAGGGAGGCGGAGAAGATATTGAGGGACCGAGGGATGGAGGTGACGCTTGCCGCCCAGAGTGATTCGAAAGCGATTCTGAAACAGCTAGGCGAAGTCCAAATGGACTCGATGAAGAATAGTCTGGTGCTCAAGTCCCGGCACAGCAAGTATTGGCTGCAAACCCTCAGACCAGACCGTGACACAGAAATGTGTCACCTCTGGCTGAGGAATGGACGATTCGCCGCCGAGACAGAGGCCCTCATCATAGCCATGCAGGATGGCGTGTTATATACACGCGAGTTTAGGGCTAACATACTCAAGGAAGATACAACGAAGGTCTGTAGGCTCTGCGAGGTGGAGGTGGAAACGATCAAACACATCTTATCGTGCTGCCCGCTTCTCCAATGGTCACGGTTCAAAGAACGTCACGATCGAGTAGTATACAGAATTGTCCACTGCCTGGCACGAAGGTTCCACATCGCTGTCCCTGATAGAATAGATGGAACCGAGTCTGGGGTAGCAAAACTGATGGTAATCGAGAGCAAAGAGGCGCGGATAGCAGTGGATTATTCGACGCCGACCGATGCTACCATAAAAGAACGTAGACCAGATATCCTCTTGACCATCTTCGCCCAGAGGCGAATAGAGGTAATAGAGGTGGCAGTGGCATGGGACGGACTCGTGACTGAACGTGAAAGACAAAAAAGGGAGAAATATATGGCAGTGGCGGCGGACATCGCAGCACAGTAACCTGGCTGGGTGGTCCGTGTAAGACCAGTAGTCATAGGAGCCATGGGCTCCATAGGAGAGGCAGCACGAGTATTCCACCAGATCGACCTCTTCACCGAGCAGGAAGTCTACAGCCTCGTTAGAGAGTTGCAGATGGAGGCCCTGTCTTCGGCGGTAAGGATAGTGCGACGACATCTAAGCGCGTAGGGGAGCGGACCCGGGGGAGGACGTGGAAGCTCCGGTGTGCCACCAAAAGCCTTGGTGACCATCGGCTTCCCTTGGCCCCGGTGGCACAGCTGCTCAACTAACTAGTACCCCTCCATATCTTGCCCGAGGATCTGGACCAGATGGCCGTCGCCTGTTTGAACCAAAGAGTAATGTAAATGAACAGTATACAATAAGAGTAAAGATAGAACATATTATTTTTAATCATGGTAGTGCAACTGTTGTAACCATGCGAGTTCTATTAAAGTTTTGACCTAACTGGTCCGGGGAATTGGTCATGGGAGGGGAGGTGGAAAGGTTGGGTAGCAGGGGAGACACCAAAGATATGGTAAACATAGTAAGTAAAAGTCGTAACAAGGTTTCCGTAGGTGAACCTGTGGAAGGATCATATAGAGAGGAAGAAACACTTTGTTGTTTTTCTTGCCTACTCGTCTTGTGCACCGGATCAGTGTCGGCTGTCGAAGAGAAGAAGTAGCGAGCTTCTCCCTCCGCAGTTGTGGTCGCCTAGTGCGACGCGGTGGCTCGGCCGAGCTCGGCAGCCTTGTTGTGCACTGATGTTGTCCGTTTGAGTCGTGAGTTGTTTAAGAACTGTGGTGTCTAGTTGTGAAACAAACAGCACAACTTCCAACGGTGGACCCCTGGGCTCGTGCTTCGATGAAGAACGCAGCGAACTGCGATACGTAGTGCGAATTGCAGAATTCAGTGAATCATCGAGTCTTTGAACGCACATTGCGCCTTCGCGGACCTCCGTGGAGGCACGTTCGGCTGAGCATCACGTCCGTATGATGGAGCAGCCCTGGCTGCTTTCCACTGAGGGCGACATGAGGCGACCCTGCTCGCCTCTGTCACACCACAAAGTGATCGGAGTGACCGGTGGTCGTGGCTGTTCGCTGTCACCGAGCCGTTGCCCGGCAGAATGGGTCAACGTGCTGGGAGAGAGCGCCAGGGACGATGCCGTGTCCAACACGGGTGTGTACCAATCTAACGTGCGACCTCAGCTCGAGCGAGACAACCCGCTGAACTTAAGCATATCAATAAGCGGAGGAAAAGAAACTAACAAGGATTCCCTTAGTAACGGCGAGCGAAGTGGGAACAGCTCAGGCTGCCAATCTCCGGCCGATAGGTCGGCGAATTGTGGTCTGGAGACGCCTGCTGTTCTATATTGCTATGTATGTGTAGACATAGAGTGCTTAGTAGGCAAAACGATAGTAGGCGAAATGGGAGTAAACTACTGTCCTGACTTTGTGGTAACATGACCCCCATCAGTCTCTTTTCGCCTTTGCCATGACCCGCCTATTACTTCCTAGTGAAAAGAGGGCTAGGCTAGCAAGACTCCAGATTTCACTGTTTTAACTCATGTATCCAGGAGTTGTTCAAGCTCAGCTATCTATCAAACTGCTGAGATATCGTTGACTTCATTCATGCTTCGCGTGCAGTAATGGGCGTTACCGGTGAGCTGAGCGTGTGCAGCATGTATAGGCGTGTTCTATTTCTCGGGAACATTGGGGTGACAAACGCACCCATGACAGATAGATAGATTTGGAAATACAAAGTTTCCGCTCAACATGGACACACGTCACCGTCAATGTGAGGCTTGCCCCAATGAAATATATTGATCCGTGGGGTTGGTATCTTTCACATGTGCTTGAAATTTGTGAGTAGAACAATTCGCAAAATAATATTTAAGCACGAATTTTAGTATTCAATATGATTCTGTACCAAATCGCACGAAATTATTTTTGGTCCTTCCGGAATTAACTTTTAAACTATGATATGAATAATTCTCTTTGATGTAATGAGGTATCCAAATTCGCGTATTTACCTGTGCGTGGGCAGGTGTAAAAAACATGGTGCCACCGCGCACTAGGCAGCAAATGTTTTGCTCCGTTTCGGGTAGCTTGCTGGTACAAGAGTGCTATTTTCTCTCCAGGTAAATCGAAATCATAGTTTAAACCGGTTATAAACCTCGGTTTTCGGTGCATATGTGAATTTGGATTCCTCGGGCATCGCCCTCGGTATCCAAATTCCCATATACACCTCTACCTCGGTTTATAACCTACATTTAGAGCCACAAAAAAATACTGACCCTACGGTATCACATGCATGATAGACAGAGATTTAGAGTCCGAGTGGATTCTTTTGATGTCACCCATGAAGTAAAATTATACAAAATAATTATGCCTTTCTTTTTTAGGGAGATTCTCCTGAGACATGGAACACTAATGAATTTAGGATGTTTGAAAATGGTTCATTGTGGAAGCCTCCTCAGCTCAAGAACCTCAGAGGGAAAGTACTTCCTCCTATTACAGAGATTGTCAAGAAGGGGCAGCTTTCATTGAAGTGATTGGCTGTGATAGTTACACTAACACAACATAATTCGCCAAGAGCAAACATAGTCTCTAACTAGGCTCTTTTTAGTTATGCGTGTTTGTGCAGAAAAAGAGCCTAGTACACACTGTTTCCATATGCTCCAGAATTCCGCCACAAGGGAACTATCGTGCATGTTTGTATTACAGACACACAAGCTTATGTCATCGCTTGTATATCTCGCTTCAGAATGTCTGCTGATTTTCTCTTTCGAAAACCTTGCTGACTACATAGTAACACTGTAGTACCTTAATTATCTGGTCACAGAAATTTTCTGGGTGTCTGGATAGGCGAAAAATTCCAGATAACAATAATCAAAATGGTGACCGTTTGCATTACAAGCTTAGATCATTAGGATCATGGTCTTTTGCATAGTTTCTTAACTTAGTGAGGGGAAATAAACCAGATAGCTTGGCTACAGAACTGTACAAAACAATGGGCAAAACAGCAGCTTGGCTGTTAATTATATTCGTAACTTGTACATTAGTGGATGGTAATTGTATTGTCAAATTTTTTTAAATGACAAATATCTAGCTCCTCCAACTAGTCCAAATAATCAAGGGTTTGGATGATCGAGGTCGGCATCAGTGAGCAATATAGTCGTTGCTGTGCACATTTATCGTTCAATAAATCAGCTTGTTACTTTACTAGCAACAGTTACTTTTTGTTGAATGTGCCTGTCAAAGCCAGCATAGCTCATGGATCTTTCCTGGAGCTTTACATAAAATTTTGCTATTTTACATTACGTGCTCCACAATATCTTTCAGTACAGTCTTTTTGTTTCCTTTTAGACATCGTGATGAGCTAGAGGACCGGCTAAGAGCCATTACAATGGAAAGATCTGGAATAAGAGAATCAATGGTGTGGTGTTTAGATCATGCTGAATCAGCAGACGAGGTGATTGTTATTTGAGTACATAGCAAAATTTGACTAGTATACCTGGATTTGAATATTGAGACGCCTTTATAACTTCATTCCTTCAAAAAACTCATCAATCTTTCCATTGTGTTACTTGCTGGTTGAAATTTATCAAGCTGGCACACCAGGACTTTTACACTGGTCTAAAAAGAGATTTTCATTGAGGTGGTAGGTTACCGTTCGGTTATAAATATTAATGAGCAAAATTTTTGTTGCCTCATCCAACAGAGCCTCCTGAACGGCACAAACTCACTGTGAAATCATAACATGCGTCCTCACATAGTTAACGACTCTCATCAAAAAGCGCTAAGCGCACTCACCGCCACAAATGCTGTACAAATTTTATCGTAAGATAACGTGACGTTTAGAGTTAGCTAGTTAATGAAAAGCACCTGATTTCAAGCCAACAACATTCTCGAGCAATTGACACAGCCTTACCTGCTTAGAATCGCGAGTTATCGTCCGTACTAGATCAAAAATCAAAGACATTGCCCATGCTATAAATCTCAAATTGCTATACTTAGGCAGTTATTGCACTAAGATGGCCGCCAACGTGCTTTGCATCACTTTCAACTGACGATCTTGAGGTATGTTCTAAATCAGTTAAAGCATGGTTGCTTAAGGTGACGGTTACCAGTTTGAGCTAATTAATAATCACAGAATATAAATGTCTGTAGCAGCAAAAGGAAGCATGCTGTAACGTTGTGCAGACCATCATTTGGTGCGCCAAAGTCAGCTGTTCTCCAAAAGTAAAATAAGCAAGCAGCAGATAGAACGCGCCGGCTGGTAGCGGGCTAAACGAATGGTACTAAAAATGCATTTTCTTGCACCAAATTCTCTCAAACGGCTCGATGGCAGCTAGTATCTAGTAGTGCGAACCTACCGACAGAACACTCTGGCTTGTCTAGGAAAAGGCAGTCCAGTCTCATGAGGCCTGCGTGGCAGCAAAAGGATGTCTTACCGGGCAGGCACTTAGAGAGTCTCCACCTCGCAGACGCGATCCAAACACACTTCAATTCTCTGATGCAGGCCCGCACGTGACAAGCCGTGTTGATTGGTCAACGTATTACTTCCACTTTGCTGTGGCGTTGCAAGATTTCTTCAAATCACTGTATTTGACCAGCGAAAAGACCGGCTATACAGTAGAACAAATTTCTATATCTTATGCAACATAGCGCAAGCCACTATATCGTATTATAAGCTACCCTTTAGTGGTTTGTTTTGACTTTCAGATTGTTGAATGTATGTATGAGGCACTTACACTGACAGAGACTCCACTGCCACTCAAGATTGCTCGGCTGTATCTAGTTAATGATATACTACAGAACTCTACTGCTCATATTCCAAATGCTGCTCACTTCAGAACTAGGTAAGCATTAAACTGGTACACATTACTTAAATTTAAATAAGTGATTCGCAAAACTATATATTACACTTCTCCACTAATACGGACATTTAGCGCGTTTTTTCTCATGATAATTATTCAGCACAAACATTCCTTCGCAGTTCTTAAAAATAATTATTTGTAAGTTTTCAAAATTCTTACCGATGGCAGATACATAATAGAGACTTTAAAACATTTTTACTGTACGTGTAACGTGTAGAAGATCATGTGAGCATTACAATCAGCTGACTATGATTTTACCAGTTATGTACCCCATTGTGCAAATGAGTGCCTGCTCTACTTATTAAAACACTGGTACATCCATAGTGACTGCTATTCAGTGGAGCTTCTGCTTGAGGTCCTGGTTGAATAAAAATTATTATAATGCTGTTATTTGTTTATAGCATTATATACCATAGTGTGTGGGCGTCCCAATACAAGGCACAGGTGGTATATTTCTCATATTCCACCATGGTGGTATATATCGCATAATCCACCATGGAGATTATGCGATATATACCACCATGGTGGTATATGAGAAATACACTCCTCAAGGGGTTAACCAAGAGGTGTGCCCTGGTCACGTGACCAAGTTGAGGTTGCGAGAGGGCATCCTCGGACAGTTGTTCGCCTTGCAACTAGCAGCACCCAGTTGCAAGGCGAAGATGCGCAGAAGTGGCTGAGATTTATAGTGTACAATCATCCTGACACTAGTGGGTATTAAATTGGCAAGCATGTGACAAACCCCGCCCAAGTCATGTTGAATATTGCAATGAATACAAGAAAACTTGGCGATCGCTCTTTCGCTCTAGAAGCACAAAGCTGTCCAAGTCTTTGCCACACACTCTACTCAGGTACGCGTACACACTTGGGGCCTCCTCTCGGCCCGTGACTCACCGCTAAATCGAGATCCACGCGAACGCGAGCAAGAAGCGACGCCCACACGCTAAGGTATATAACATATGAACCATGGCTTGTCGGTGTGTATGCCGAATATACCACCCTCGGTCTCGGTCATCGGAAGTTTGCAGCCTCGATAAACCCCTCGCTTCGCTCGGGGTTTATCTCGGCTGCAAACTTCCTCTGACCTCGACCTCGGGTGGTATATTCGGCATACACACCTCCAAGCCATGGTTTATATATTACATAAATCCCGAAGTTTATCATCCTTCTGCTTAGTTGTTTGCCTCACCCTAAGTGCTCTCCAGTTGGCACAGGTAGGCCTACCACATCTGCAAATCTTAATCGCCATCAAAAATGCACCTGTGACGTCTAACACGAGCTACACACACACACATACACTGTAGTAGCAGTAGCATAGTAGAGATGGAAGTATCTATGGTACAAGGTTACTGACACTAGCTTAGTAACAAATAGAAAGAACCCACTTAGGAAAGTTTCATTGTTTGTGAGTAGGCAGACTGACTAAATGTATTAACGTGGAAATATCAGGGCCTGGTCACACTATGCTAGCAATGACGACAGATCACGCGCAATCATCATTGGCCCTTCTTTACATAGACAATGTCATTTTCCCACCACTTTGAATAGAGATAATAGATCTTTTTTTTTGATCGAAATTTTGATCTTTTTGGATTCTAGCATGAAATTTTCAATTAGTGCTGGCTTTATCGCAGTCATAACAGCTGCCGAAGTTGTAATCATGGGCTCTAATGGTGTGATGACGTCTACTGTACTACAATGCCACAACAACATGTGTAACAGACATATCCGGCTAAAATAATGTGTATTCACCATAGTGTGACTGATACCTAAAAGACACACAGTTGTTAAGACAATCACTTCTTTCAGCTTTCAAACGGAAGGTGTTGTAACTACTAGTTTGGATGTCTGAGCTGGCTCTAAGTAAAACACAAAGAATCCCATCTTTTTCACAGTACCAATAATGAATAGATTTCTAGCCAAGGTTATAGTCTCCGGCACACCGCCAAGGAATACAGCTTAGCCGTCTTAAAAACTGTTGCCACTCAATTTTTATTGCACAATTTGCCGCATATGTATGGCACCAAACTACGACTGATTCACACCCACCATTTACATCAGTGGCTCCTGGTGCATTGGTCATGCATCAGCGTTGTCTAGATAGGTTGTATGTTTTTCTTCAGATTTGAGGGGCGTATGATTGGGTTGATGGAACATCTTCACTCAGTGCTAGCCAGTATTTCTTCCCGTATCAGAGCTGAAAGCTTCAAAGTAACGTGTTTGCACATTATATTGTCCTGATTATAGTTATCATGCTATTTATCATAGCGTCGTGTGCTTCGCTGTTTGCAAGCTTGGGATCATTTGTCAGTCTTCCACTTTAACTATGTTGACAAACTAAGAGACGTTTTTATTGGGAAAACTATTGAAGAGATGGAAAAGAAAAAGGCCTTTGTAAGTGTTATATCTTATCTTACAGATTACTTCCTGATTACCGTGTATCAAAAATGCCTAGAATGAACCATACATTTCTAAAATGTTCTTGTAATAATGTATTATCCATTAATTTTGCTCACACATTTTGAATCATTGTTAAGTTCAGTTTTTTGTTTTAAGGAAACCGTTGCTGCTTTGATGTCTATTGGTAAAGATGGAGAAGAAGAAGAAGAAGAGGAAGAAGATCAAGATTTGAATGGTTTGGCACTAGTTAACAATAGACCAATTGACTTCAGTGGTGGAGCTGGACTAGACGGAGAACCAATGGATGAGGTGAGAATAAATTTATTTTGTTATACTGATGGTTAATGATCATTGTCGTGATGCAGGGTGATGACATAGATGGAGTGCCATTTATTGATCCTTCACTAGATGGTGTTCCCATTACTGAAGATATTGATGGTGTTCCTAGTGAGTGGTTAACTATGATCAAGGGCTTATCGAGCTGCAACAAGCATGCAACTAGTACAAATAGCGAATCTGTTACTATACTTAGAAGTTTATATCTTCGATAATTTCTGGTTGATCACATGTACTGAAAATGGTACCAGAGCAAAATTGTAGCTTATTTTATTCTCACAAATGAACAGAAGATAGAAACATTGTTGCTGTATCACTACTATCAACATCGCTGAAACCATTGCTTGTGCAGCGTCTCAAACGCTCATGGTGGGTCCCTAGAGTTCTAGCGAAGTCTGAAAGGAACACGGCACGATCGCTTCAATTTCTGTCATGCGTACTCGCACAATACAGTTGCTGTACATTATCCATTGACTCTTGGAAATTTTTATGCATGTACACATCTCGTGAGCTGGTGGTTTAGTAACTGTTTACAATTCACCTTTTGATTGGAGTTGCATGCACTGCCCGTGATGTGATATAATAATTTGTAGCCCAACATCAGGGTATTATATTCCATACACACTGTACAAATAATGCATATTTTCCAGGTCTAATATGGATATTTCCAAACTGGCACTAGTCCCTTGTCCTCTCTCACCCGCCCATCAAAAGTGCAGGAGCTTTGTACCCCACAAAATAACACATACTATTGTGGGCCATCGTCGATAAATTTTTAGCACACATGCTAACGTTTCTGAAAGGTCAGCCAGCATTGCTGCCTAGATAACTAAGCTACCGTTCATGAACTAGCTACACAAAAGTTGAAATCCGTGACGCCAGGCTCCATTCATCGCGACTTGAACACAGGCGCTCGCCATTCACTAGACCTGGCGAGTGCCAGGACCTCATCGTATGTAGATCTTAGCAGTTGGGCTACAAATAGGTCAACACCTGGGTTCTTCGGCTATACTGGATAATTCCTCGGTGGTTGGCATAATTAACCACCTCCAGTATCGCCCCAGAACCCGGGCGTTAACCTGTACTTATACTATTGCACATAGTGTTTCACAACATATCATATGTTATAGTGGGAGAGCAGGAAGAGATTGTGACTCAAAAAGTGCAGTCAAAGTGGGAACTGGTGGACTATGGAAATGGTTCGTCTGATGAACAAGAGGAAGAAGTAAAACCAAGTACCGGATCAGTGTATGTCCACAATAATTGTTATGCCTGATGAAATGAATACTGCTGTTACTTACCGTAGAGTTGTTTTTTCATAGCGTAATACAAAATTGCGTATCGAATATAAATTGTTATGTTCATAAAATTTTAATCTGTACTGAAAAAAAACAGCTCTATGTTAAAACATAATTACATGTGTTTTACATTGTATACATGATTCACAGTGTTGACAAGAAAACATCAGTAACTGATGAAGATTTAGTTGAAAAGAAGAGGCAGCTTCTTCGAGAAGTTGAGGTATAGTTCTGTAAGTTGTACTCAACAATTTTTACTGTCCATGTAGCTCAAGGTTATGGAATTGGAAGAAGCATTGGAGTCTAGTGGTAGTTACAGTAAAAAGGAAGTAACAGAGAAGGCAAACAGGTTTAGAGAGAGATTGTTACAGGTTTGAATGATATATTGCCCTGACTAACAATAATGCTGTATAATAGGAGGCTACTAACCCTGGACAATCAAACCAAGACTCGCCGATAGTTGATGAAGCTGTGTCTCACAATTCTCCACAATCCACAACTCTAGCAGTGTATGATGTATCAGAAGGCCTAGAAGTTGTGAAGTCTGATCAAAAAGAAAAAAAGAAAAGTCGTGAAAAAGACAAAAAGAAAGATAAAGACAAAGAAAAGACCAGAAGCCGAGAAAAAGAATCAAAGACTCCTTCAAAAAGCCATAGTCATCATTCAAGCAGGTACTAACTAAATCCCATCTCTTGTTTCTGCCTCAAAGAATGAACTTTTGATTTGTACTTTTGATATGTTTCAATTGTAGGAGTCGCTCTCGCTCACCCATTAGCAAGCGAAGAAGGCATGGCAGCTCTCCTTCTAGGTAGTCAATTAATGATTACAATTAGGTACTTGCAACATTAATGTTATTTCTATAGTAAAAGAAACAGATCACGCTCAAGAGAGAGACATCGTTCACGATCACCACATTCTTCTAAAGGGTAAAACTTTTTAACTTTCCAGTTTAGCCTTTTTCTTTGTTTCTATAGACGAGACAAACATAGCAGAAGTCCTCGTAGATCAAGCAGTTCAAGAAGTAGACACTAGATATTATTTTCTTGCACTGCTATCAGACTAAACCTAAGAACTAATAGTTAATTTGTAACCTCTTGCAAAACGTCTTGTTCTGACTTCATTCAGCTTTCAATAACACAAAATGTATCACTAGATTAATAGTTATATTATTATGTTGCACTCAGACTAAACATAATGTTCGAACCTAAGAACTAATTGTTAATTTTGTAATCTCTTGCAAAACGTCTTGTTCTGACTTCAGCTTTTCAATCTAACAACACAATAGTATTTAGTACAAAATGTATCCATAGTGCTCACTTGGTTTGCCTCTAGCTGCTTTCCCTCAGATTGCTGTTGTTTTAATTGTTCAATTTGTCTCAATTTCTGAAATCATCGTTGATCGACAAAAGATGCTCAAAACTATCTACTTACCTTCCTTAAGTTTTTCAGTTTTTTTTCTTTTTCCACATCAACTTTTCCATGTTCTGATTCGGTGACTGGTTTGGAGGTCTCTTTCTGTAAAAGGTAACCAGCTGTAGCTAATACCCGTCCTTGTTCTTCACTCGTTGATTTATCTCGTCCTTGAGTTTCAACTCCCTGCTTGTGACGTTCACGTTTTTTCTTGTTTTTGGCAGCAGATTTAGACAGATGTTCTGTTCAAGTAATGGTAAAATTATTGGTGTTTAAGGAAAATAACTAAAACCTTGAGTTTTTGTAGAATCATTGGATGCTGACTTTTCTTCACTCTAGCATGGTTATAAAGGGCAGTTACTGGAAGTAAGGTGTCAACTCCATAAGAGCTAATAATAATTTTGAATTCCCAATAACTGCAGGCAATGTATCTAAGACGTCACAAATGCTGGATATTATGTTTCTTTTCTACATGCTTTCTGTGCAAAGTTCTTGAACTCTTAAGAAGTAGTGAAAGTAAACCTGATATGAATGCCCACGCATGCACTAAAGGCTCTGCTGCACTCTACAGTAAAATTGTGAAAGCCTCTAAATGCGGCTGGATTCATCCTGATATCAAAAATGTGACAATGATAATTATTTGTCATACCACACACCATAATTATTAGGCGCTAATTGATTTCCCGTTCAACTCCGGACACAACCGTATCATGGGTAAACCCGACCGGAGATGTCCGAATCGACCTCACCTCATTGACAGTATTGACTGCAGGTGTTTAAACACACAAGACGTTCGTCTCTTTGCGTGCTCAGCTAGCTACTTTGTGCACACTAGCGAAGTATATTGCTCACACGAGCTATTAGAGTTTGCAAAACAGTATTCTTATCTCTCGAACAGCCAGCAACGTGGGAAATACAGCTAAAAACTACTGAGTATTTGCTCTATCTTACTGGTACACTGTGTCGACGTGCAACTACCCTATAGTAGCTTGATCATACAATAATTGTGTGGCTGCTATAGAATCGCAGCAAAAAAGCACTTTATGGAACCAACTGCTTAGAAATCTCGCTTTCTTGACTGAGATCATGGCAAAAATGTTTGCTTGAAAACTCTACACCATTAATGTTGGGAGTGCCAGTAAATAGCACCTATTAGGGCCTAAAATGGTCTGTTAACTTCACAACTATTCTTATGGAAAATAGGATGTTCTGCCTATGCAAACGAGTGTTGTAAGGACTTTATTCAGTAGTAAACATAGTAATGCACCTGTTTGTTTGGGCGTAATTTCCCTCTTAGTGCTGGTGGCACATACACAGCAGCAGACACAGCTAAGAAAAGTTTGGCAAAGAGTAAAGTTAGTGTGCACAGTTTTCATACAATGATCAGGTGGGGGTTCAATGCCAGAGATCACTTTCGCATTCGATGGATCAAGTATAGGGTATAAAGATGGGTCACAAGGTTTCCAAGTTGCCTATTGGTGATACAAAAGCATTTGACACAAGATATAAATGAAAACTTTAACCTCCCATAGTTCATTGTGAGGCGGAGTTTCATTGTGATAGAGTAGAGCCCCACTGAAATGCCACACTTTAAAACTAGAGCAGTAACACAGAGATCCTGTCAAAGGTTTTTATCTCACTCTCACTATAGCCTTGAAACAAGCTCTTTTTAATTGTGTTTAGACCACAGCTAAGTGATGTTGACCAATGAGGTTGCATAGCTGCAGGTCTCTATAGATCATAATGGAATCCTGCCACTGCCATGACCTCATAATGAAATCCTGCCATGCAGCGCAGATTACGGTTACGTGCCTGGAGTTCTACTGAATTTTATAGCGCTCGCGTGTCCTAGTTCATGGTCTGAGTTGCTTCTGTTTGCTGTTGCTATGGTCTAAATCACTTAGTCTAAGTCGGCACATCCAATCAGATCTACGTGGCCCTCGCGCTGTTACCATACGCTCGGACGCTATATACACGTAGCAACAGTTCTCGGGCTTCCAAATCATGTAGATCCTTGGGATGCGCTGTCTAATGGTGGGAAAAAAAGCCTGGTTCAAGGCTATCCCTCTACTAACCCATTTCCCTCTCTTAATCGAGGAGCTGTAGTAGCTGTCAATACATGTTCACCACCAGCAGACCACTCAAGATGTGTAGAATCACTAGCCTGCATACAATGAACATTACATAACACATAGATTGTAGTACCCATTTATTTGTGGGCATTGTGCATGAAAATCAGATAGTAGAGCTCAAATGCCCCAAAGGTAAAGCACAAACATTCCTGCGTGCAAACCCACGATGATTTACCTGGGTTTTCACTATTAAAGTTCGTTTTTCACAGTCCCAAAATTCCTACAAAAAATGAACTAGATTTATACACAATAATAATCCACACCATGTTTCCTCTGAGGTTGCCAAACCCAGCTAGACAAAGAAGTAATTAGAGTTGAGGACTTTTTGCATTGTGAGGCACAGATAGCTAGGCATTAGCAAGTTAGCAACTACAAGTTTACTACAGAGGATATTGTTGCCTTGTGGGTTGTATAATGCCAGATTACGATGAGTGATTCCAAAGTCAAACACCAGCTCACACTTACAATTGAAGAGAGCTGCTTTTGATGGCATAACTGTAATAAAGTCAAGATATCAAACAGCTCTTCTTATTTATTGTTGATGCACCATAATTTTGATAGGATACAACCATAAACCACACAAAACTCGTTTGAACAAGGGCTCCACTCGACAGCATAAATAGGTCCTTTTTTGTCTGCAAATGAACAGAACATGTTATGCACAGAAACAGTTATGAAATACTTTAGATTGGATCAGCTTTGGATTGGAAATTTTGACACTGATATTTCCGTCGTTAGTCCTTGCACTGAAAATTCAATGCAATGCGCGCATTATAATTATGTGTAGCTAGCAACAAGGGTTTCTAAGCTCAATATAAGATTATTAGAAAGACAGAAGAGTTGTGCGTTTCGATGCACTTTACTTGTTCTAACCATAATAATATTTCAATGAGTATGGTCAAGAGTATGAGTATCAAGATGTACAAAGTAACTTGACTTCCATTGAAGTAACATAATATTATTAATATTAATAGTAGTTATATACCGATCAGGAGGTGTTTAAGCGATTTAAAGCCCGCGGGCGTAGCCCAAGGGGTTTAAATGCTTAAACACCGACTGTGAGGTATATAACTACTTTAAACCATAGTGCGCTGCTTGCCTGACGTCTAGCTGGCTACCTTACGTCGCAGGAAGACTGCAGAGCAGCCCAAGCGCCGTTTGTTTGTGGATTCTCGAACGCGGTGGGCATCTTGAAACGCGTGCGGGGTGTACACGATTTATAGCCCTCATAAACGCTCGTTACATCAAAGAGAATTATTCATACTATGGTTTAATTATAATTAAACTATGATATGAATAATTGTCTTTGATGTAATGAGGTATGTGTACTTACCTGGTGCGTGGGCGAGTGTAAAAAACATGGCACCACCGTGCACTAGGCAGCAAACTAAGTGCTGTTATTTGTATCTTCTGCACTGTTTTAGGTAGCTTGCTGGTCTCCAGGTAAGTTGAAATCATAGTTGAAACCAGGTTATAAACCACGTTTTTCGGTTCATAGGGAAATTTTTACACCTCAGGCTTTGTCCTCGGTATCCAAATCCCATAAGCCCGGTTTACACACACCCAATTCAGATTAGCCTAACCCGGATACAATCCAGATCATGTCTTGTTATACGTGAGCCAAAACGCAGGTGATTTCGAAGTGATAGAAGGACTATCTTATGCATAACATAACAGATAACCTAGCTATACACTCCACGCTGCAACAATAAGGACCAGAATAGTCAACCAGCAAGCTGCTTTACGGCCGACACGGTAGCCTACAATACATCTAGAAATCGGTTTTGCTATCGTGCACAACTGTTTATATGTTGACCCGATCCGGATTCAATCCACCTCCAGATGTACATTGAGCAATCCAGATAGCCTCGCATTTACACGCAGGTCGATCCAGATTCAATCAGGGTTGGAGGTGTCGTATAATTGCTTATCTCTACCTTGGTTTAGACCACAGCTAAGCGATGTTGACCAATCAGGTTACATAGCTGTGGGTCTCTAAGCTCCTCATAATGGAATCCCGCCACTGCCGCAACCACATACTGGAATCCCACCACACAGCGCAGATTACGGTTCTGTGCACGAAGTTCTAATGAATAATCTTTACAGCGCTCATAATGTCCTTGCTCGTCGTTCGCGTCGTTTCTGTTTGCTGTTGCTATAGTCTAAATCAGTTGGACAGTGCATCCAATCGAATCTAAGCGATGTAGAAGCCCTCGCGCCGTTATCATAGCTCCCTCGCTACGCTTGGACACTATAGCAACGGCTCTCGGGCTTCTAAATCGCGTAGATCCTTGGATGGGCTGTCTAACTAATATGTATAACCTACATAGAAAACACCCAGGCTGAGTGGACACCAAAAATAAGATTAGACAAGATTATGAGCATATTCATAAGATTGTCTTACTAGAAAGTCACGCTAATTTGTACACAGTCTGCAGTTATTAAAGGTTGAACACTATTATACTCTTGGTATGGTCATTTGAAGAATTGTCAAATTTCTGGCTAGTGTAATGTGACAGTAATTTCTTACCAAGATGAACTATATTTCCATCTCCTCTCACTGATAAGTAGTGTAGCCCTTGCTCTCCATAGTATGAAGCTCCAGACTTATCAACGTCAACAGTTGTCATTACCAGCAGTGCTGAACCTGAAATGCATAAGGAGGTATTACAACAATTTTTATAGGTAAATCCCAAGGTTTCAATATCACCTTGGCAGTGTTGTACTACCATGACTACGAAGACATGTACCTTGAAGCGAACAGACTTCATTGTAAAACCTTGCTGCCTTTGTTGCAGTTTACCGCATGACAGTGGCCGTGTTTTCACCCACCCACAAACAGAATTACATCAAAAGGTGAAATATAAAATATGTCCGAAAAAAACACCACATTCACCATGAGTCTAAGCAACAATTTGCACTTAACAAAACCACTGTCACATCCTAAAGCACTTAGCCTCTGGCGGCAATTTTAACTATGCATATGGTGGTGAAATACGGGAAGGCGATTCACCACCCATGCATTATCAAAATCACCACTGGGGACGAGACTACAAAGCACCTAATTATGGCAAAATTGATGAGGTATGGATTTTACCCACTAGAAAGTAAGATCAAGATCTATAGCAAGAGATAGCATCTACAAGGTTAACAAACTAAAGGATCACAGATAGGCTTGCGCCGATTATGCTTTTAATTTTGCCTATTATGCTTTTCAGCAATGCTTTAATTTTTCTCCTATTATGCTTCAATTGTTTCCTATTATGCTACGTAATGCCAGGTGCCTATATTGATTATAATGACCCAGTTCAGAAGCTGTGGGCGCTCTCAGACTATCTAGTATCGATACCGAAGTGCTGGAAGTGCCACTACTAGTGCCTGTTCCTTCATTCACCGAAACTGCCACTCCACCCTCGGCCAAGTAGCCAAGTTCGTCGTCATCGCTAATGTCTGCAGAGTCTACTAGATCCTACACTCGTGCTCGAGCAGTCGAGCTTGCCGCCATTTTAGCATACGCCTACCACCACGCCCATTGTATGACGTCATTTAGGAGAAATTGTACCTATTATGCTAGCATTATGCTCAATTCTTTACCATACCGAAAATGCCAAAAATTATGCTAGCATATCGGCTCAAGCCTAATCACAGACCCACAATGATGTTTTGTAAACACACTAAGGTAATGAGAAGACCAGCAATTAACTTGCAGTATTTACTTTGGCTCCAGTACTATACTAACCCTTTATATTCCATTTGAGTTCAACATTATCAGCTTTATAAAAACTCTTGTTGGCAACCACAGCTCCAGGTCCTTCAATACGAGGATATTGATACAACTGAACAAATGATGGAGCTCCCTAGTAACAAATAAATAATGCATTCTTTAAGTTTATAGCAATTTTGACAATAAAAATTTGAGCTAATCAAAACATATAAATAATTTGTTTGAAGCGGAACTTGCTTTGAAGCACATAATTGACAGTTCTTCAGAAGTAAAGAGTAAGCAGCAGACATGGCATGCCATCTGGCAATGTAGAAACATGCAAGCATTTTGTTTCAAGTGGTTAGACAGCAGCCAACAAAGCAGCAGTTACTGGCAAACTGATTACTACTCTTTTGGGCCCAGCTCTGGACTTCATAATGTTAAAAACTTAAAATACCAGTAACCATTATAGATACAGCTAGTAGATATGCAATTTTGATGAAAGAGTACCCAGGATTGAAACAGGATCATGATCATGTGAACAACTGAGCACATTGTAACAAGACATACACTCCGTGTCCAAACTATACACTTTTGTCATGCAAATAAAGACATGGCCACACAGTCGCATCATCAGGCGAATTCTATTGAGAACTTGTCTCTCTAGTGACTAGTTCACTGTTGCAGGTAGCTTTTCAGCCGATTAGCAAAAGTGTGACTTAACTTGCACAAAACAACTTTTTGAGCAACAAAAGTTGCTTATATAAGTGCCAATGTGTGCCTATGTGTTCAAAAGTCATAAAATTAATCTCTATCAAAGTGTTAGGTTGCTGTACTTCGTGAGACTGTTATTGTAAAAAAATTCCTAAATTGCTGTCTTGTGCTGGTAGAAACGAGAAAGAGAAGTGCAGTCAGATGGGACAGCAGTATTTGCTTCTACCTATATTGGCAGGTCTTGAGTTCCACTGTAGTTGCCAATGTACGCCATACGTAAGCAAATTGTGAGGTTGGGACAGATCTCAGTACAAATAATAATCTGTGCTGTCGCCATGTCCACTATAACCTCCATCATTATGAGTAAGTGTGTTTGACAATAGATAGTTTACCTTTCTTCCTGGAGTATACACAGCGACATGATAAGGAGGACAACCAGGCGAGAGAGCAAAGCAAGCTAATCCTTCTTGCTTTAGCTTCCTTGTAATAGTTGATCCTAACAGGAATCAAAATTGCACAATACATGCAAATTACATAATACCAGGTGATCCTCCTTCATAGAAGTGAATCTCATTAGTGACGTTTCTGGCACATAACTGCTCATCATCACTCCATTGAGGACACCTGAATGGTACAGTTGAAAGTTACAAAGTTGTAAGATAGATTAGCAGAAACCATTCTTGGTGCTTCTTTTGATAGAGCTCAGCAACAAGTTCACTAGTCCAAACTTGTAGATTAGGAGATCCTCCTCGTGTTCCACCATCACTGCCTTTGATTACTAACATCAAACTGACTTCAAACTATCTCATCATAATGGACGTACTACATACCAGCATATGGCTCCCACACTGCAATATATGTGCCACCAGGTGAGAACTGAATTAAACGAGTTTTTGGTTTAGGAATATGACACCTTTCAATTCCAGACAAAAAGTTCAGTACATGAACACTATAATGAAGAGAAAATAGTCAAAACCATTTCACAAAATAAATCATAGCTACATAACCAGGATTGGAAACGAGACAATGTCAGCACAGGTTGGGCTGTAATATCGCGTACGAGCGAAAAGCTCGCATACATGCCAGACGAGTTTGCTTCAGCACTTCTTAGTTAGGAAAAATTATCTACAATGAATCATGCTTCGTCTCCATAGGGCGAACTCATCGCTTCACGATGGCTAACGAATACCAAGTTGCTGAAATTTGCTCTATTTAATGCCTAATGCTAAGGCAAGCGAACGGCACATACCAACTTTGTCTGCACAAATTCTTATTATAGAGCTACTTGCAAAGTCATGAATTGTGGTCATGCAGTCTCCACTTTGTTCATGCGTCAACCTACCCTGTTTTATCAACAAAACCTAATTGAGTTCCATCTTTTGTAAACTGCATTACTCTGCAGTCTGAAGAGTTTCTGGGTGAAGAAAACAGAAGCAATATTCTTAAGTTCTCGCTTTAATTAATCAAAATTAATTACCTCAAACTATTGTGTGGAACCAACTTGTTATCCTCCTGTAGTTCCCACAAATGGAGCCCCTCGCTTCCACGACCTATTAAATATAACACTTAACGAATATATCAATTTAAGCCATTAGCTTACTTGCTAGAATAAGTGATGTAGCCTTCAATGTGGCCATTTTGGAGAACCGCTCCACGAGACTAAAATGTGGGCAGGGCTTGTCCTTTAAATAAAATGGCGTCGCTACTTGGTTGGTGTAATAGAGCTGTTCATTCATGGCGCCCCCTCCCGTTCTTCTATAAATTGTTCACAGCTACTACAAGCAGGAAAAACATTTCAATGTATAAATTGGGTCCACCTCTGCAAGTTTTTGGTTCAGAAGCCATGATGATGCAGCTCAGAGGATATAAAGTAAAATCTTCGCTAAAGCTGAGGTGTCCTGGCTGTCGGTTCGTGACGAGGAAGAGAAAATTACGAGTAGTGTGTTCAAAGAAACCTCGTCACAAGCAGAGACAAGGATAGTCAATCAAACAATTGATCACAGTTATTCATCGTGCACTGTTTGTGAAAATTTAATCATTGTCGTTTCAATTTGACTTGCTCAAGTGGCATATGCAGTTTACTTGAAATTATTTCCTAGAGTGCACATACATGTACATGTGTACATAAAGATTTTTACTGCTAGCTAGAGGCTGGATCACAGATGGGGCAGTGGCAGCTAGAGCCGTTTATTTTTGCAGAAACTAAGATTGGTCCCGTTAAATTGATCATTCATTCTCACCTTTTGACACTTGGTATGCAAGTAACATGCAGCTAGCTAGCGAAAAGACCTAGTATAGACATGAATTAGGCTGTTGAAATCAGAAATCAGTTGAAACTAGTATGTTTCAAGCATAATTAAGCTTACGGATGAGATAATTATGTGCAAGCTGGTCTTGCCGGTAAAGCTCTACAATTTTGGTAACAAGAACAGTCATAATTTATTTATAATAATTCTCAGTGCAAGATCATGAAGATTTTGTTAGTTTGTCTTCGCATAATTATAACGCAAGAACCGGGCCGCCGCATCTGCCGCTTTGCTGCAGTACCGCCCACTGGGCGGTGCTTTGTCCACATGGCTTTACTTCAACATTTGAGGAGGAATCTCTTTCCTTTGTCAAGAATTGGATTCTCAGCTCCTGCTAATATACGATGCTACTGCTACATAAAGGCATACTTTCCTAAATCTTCTAAACGTTTTAAGCTGCCCGGGTGTCGTTTTTTGGAAGTGGAGGAGGGAAAATTGAAGGTGGTATCTACCAAAAGAATACCTCGTCGATTCTACAAGAAATTTCGCGATAAGATCGCCAAGGAAAAAGCCGAAGAACGTAAACTTTCGGTCATAAACAGTAATCCGTAAGCTAATTAAATATGTAGAGTGACAGAATCCATTAACTCTGCATAATTATTAATAAAATATAAAACTCATGAATAATAATCTTATTGTGGTCATAAAGTGAATTGCATTGATACTGTCGGCTACAGCAGCAGGCGTTCTGTATGTTATAATACACGAGAGGTACACAGCACAAACATTGTACATTAACTATCTTTTCTTTCGAATTTTCTTCTTCTCTCCTGGTGATGATGCAAAACTTTCTAGTCTTTGACTTGGTTGAGCACCAACTGACTCAGTCACCCAGTCTAGAAGAAATCACAATAAAATTAATTGCAGTAGTGACCAAGTATACACCTATATTAACCCTTGGCAGCTATAACCACCTATACCAGGTACTGTAAAGGTGGTGGGTACCTGAAGTGAGGCGGCGTAGTCTGCTGGAGATGATTAAAGTTAATATTCAGTTTTTCTATCTCAAATCAATGTATCTGCTAACGGATTACATGGTACTTACCTCTGCGTAAGAGAAATAGCATTGCAGTTATTGTGCTTTTAAATCTACAACAAAAAAGCGTTTGGTACATCTCATTTCTGCACGCTTCATGCGATCTACAGCTAGATTGGCTCCACTTGTTCTCTTTTCATCACATGCACAGCCAATTTCTTGAATTCTGTCTGGAAGTAGCAAAACCTGAGGAAACGCTTTCCCACACATGCACTGAACACTTTCAGTAAGCGAAATCTTAAAAAAGCCGCTGAATGCTCGTAAAACGCACAACAATTTCGCCGTACTTTTATGAAAACACCTGCAAAAATTTGTATGCCTGTCTGACATTTGCCGACTCAAATGATTGTATAAATAACTAGAGTTCAGTGAACACATACCCTGGTCACTGTAGCACGCATTTAATTATACGTGTTCGCTCAGTCTCACAATTGTGGCACACCCACTTACCGGAATGTTCTAATCGACAATGTTGCTAATAGGAATACATGGCCATAGCACGTGACAGAAGACTTTCTCGACTTTGCAGGCGTCTTTCAAAGAATATATATTCAACAACCAAGCTATTGAGACCTATTTCATGACAATCTTCGAGCAGTAAGGCAGTAAACAGCTCCGTTTTTGTACACACACATAAATTACAAACATACATACAGACGAACCCAAACATTTAACCCTCCGGCGCCTACGTGCCCAGGGTAATAATGAAGACCCACCACCTAACATTTACTGATACACAACAATAACCATTCTCTAACCACTTTTTCTCATTAGTGTGTGTACATTCCTCTGTGGCACACTGTCACAATTAAGAGCTGCTGCTGATTGCTTCATTTTTTTAGTAACTACAAAACCTAAAGTGAGCATATAAATAATTATTGGCTTGAGTTCAAATAATTAACCTGTCTTCTCGTCCTCTGCAACTCTTGCTCTCTCCTTTTGAAAGGCTAACATCCATGCTGTTTTCTCCTCTGCTGATTTGGTATATAGAATATACCATTTTTCTTTGTCAACATTTCTCATTTTCCAAGCATTTCTTACTCCACTGACATTATGAGATACTGTATGCAAAACAGAAATATTCTTATTTTAAGTGAAATCAGGAGTGCATAATAAGAGTGAGCACCTTCCTAACAGGCTCACTCACTCACATTATCAAAATCATACATGTGCAAAATTAGTAAATCAAATTTGCAATCGATTTTCTATTACCTTCTCCATCAGATAAATCTTTCACAATGCACTTATCCATGTTTACTCTGCCTTTGTGAGACAATCTTCCTCCAATTGTGTCCTTTACAAAAGAAAAATATTAGTTATTACTCGGAAAAGAACCATGAATAATTAGGGTGCATTAAATTCAATGCAGTGCTACACAATTTTGCCAATTTAAATCTGCACTTTTGAATGTGTGTGGCAACACTATTGCAGTCTAGCAACTAGCCTAGGAATTAATTGCGGAATCTCAATAAAGGTGTAAAGAGAGTCTAGCAAAACTTGCAAGTGAATGAGACTGATTCACGATCAGTTGTTTGCGGTTATCAATGCATTTTGCATTGCGTTACATGTTGCAATTTTTGTAGCCAAAAATAAGGAAGAAATTTAGAGAAAGCCATTTGGTCTCCCAACTAAAGAAAGGCCTTTCGGAGGAGTGTGACAGCTCTCTTCGTCTCCAAGCTAAGCGAGAATGCGTATACATCGATTTGGCATTCGATGCGCCATTTTAAGCTAGTTTATCGCTTCAGGAAAAAGCAAATCAAAAACAATCCCTCCGTACTGTCGCTGTGTAGCTCCAAGCGCAAATTTGTCAACCTAGCGATCATTCAAAGAGAGATTTCTTTTCTTTATCTATTGCTTTTGAAGAATTTTAGTACATAGAGCTAGCTTCTTGCTGACAGTACAAGGAAACACAGGCCACACCCATCGTATCAGTACCCGAGGAGAAAGGCATACAGTGGAACCTCTCTAAGGCGGACACCATTGGGACCAACAAAATTGTCCATTATAGAGAGGGTGTCCTCTGGAGAGGGGTGTCCACTAAGAGCTGTTCCACTGTAGTTATTTCATCGCTATTTTACCATACCGGAGGAAAGCCAACAGGCAAAGCTTACCACTGGCATAGTTGTCTTGATGGCAACAGAAACACTCAGGTAAGTCTTTATTAATAATTGTAAAACAAAAAAAGATTGTGTTTTGCTCAATCGTTGCATACTACACTTCGTGAAGTGACAAAATAAAAAAATAATGTCCTTGTCAGTTCTAATGCTCCCTGCAAAGTCAATGATAGGATTTTGATCAAAGTGTTAGCAGAGATTTAATCTTGAGACAAGATAATTATGACTAGAATTGAGAGGTTTGTGGCAGTGTGCTTTGTGAGCTTAACATTTTGTAGGCTAGCTAATGGAAGGTATTAAATGAAGAGGCAAGTACCTCTTCTGCCTCCCTGATAGGTTATAGGATGGCTGGAAACCATCGCTGCGTTGAAGTAATTAGGGCAAGCCATCTACCTACATGGCAAAAGTTTGGCACTTGACATACATATTCACTTCTTCTTTATCCAACAAATATTATGCGTACCATAATCTTGCTCCCAAACTCTATTTATTGCTGCATGTGTTTGTTGGTCATTGCTAACCTTTTTGCAATACACTAGCTGATGATCAAACAGAAAGAAGTGTCTCTCCTGTGAGTGTCCTTTGGAAATTTTGTGAAGTTCTCCAGAATGAATGAATTCAGTGCTCCTCTCAATCATATCTTCTCCCTAGCATAGAAACATAACAATAATATTAAAGTTCATAGTTAAATCATTACCTTCCAGTTATCAATAGTGTTTTGCCAAGCAACAACTTTTGCAATATTCTCTACTCTCCTTTTTCTTTCATTAACTAACAAAGCCACGTCTTTCATAGCTTCCTGTGCTGCAAACACATCATGGTAATCTGGATGATCTTCTGGAGTGTACTTCAATAGTTCCTAAACATGAAGAGTGATTAGAACTCAGAGAATACATCATTTACTTTGGTTTTTTTTTTAATTTAAACAAATACATGTACTTCACTTTTCAGTAATCCAGCCGTGTATTTACAGTGGAACCTCTCTAATCCGGACAACTTAAGGACCCACATAATTTTCTGTTTAGAAAGTGTTCAGGTTGATAAACACACAGTGTTAATATTATTTGGGATCACAAGCAGACAGTGGGTGTCCTCATTTGAGAGTTCCAATGTATACACTACAATACAATTTTTATTGTAATTTTATACTGTTGTATATTATGGCATATTTAACCCTTCACAAGCGGCAGGCGACTATAGTCGCCCAGCAAGTTTGACGTCACCGGAAGTGGGCGTTAAAATTCGAAGATAGTTTATTTCACCTATAGACCAAATACAGCCAAGCAGAGCTATGGCGGGATTACCTAGCACCACTGGGTCTCCAGGGGCTTCTTGACATAAAAAGCAGCCATACATGCACTAACTTTGTCTCACACGTGCTGTTTTGACCAAACAAGCGGCGTTTTTTGCTCCAGTGAGAGTGATTCTAGCACACGACAGTTGGTAGATCGTCAAGTGGGCGTGGTTAACTGCAATTGCCATTGACAACAAGTCCGCACGTTGTGCAAGTTGATTTTGCATATTAACAGTGATCACAGCGCTAGTTTGTCTGTCTAATGGTTTCAAAGGTTAGTGAAATTCACAAAATAGAGGCTAGAATTGCTGTCCGCACTTGGTGGCAGGTTACTTTTGCCCACACCTTATGAACAAGCTACAGAGAGTGTGGGGCTCACAGTACTACACATACACACAATACATGGCAATGGCGGAGACCAAGTTCACAAGATTTTGATTCTGTGCAGAGAACTGTGTTCACTGACTAGAAGATAAACAATTTGTGGAGGGATTGACACAGCATTTTGAAAAATTCACCCTTGGGAAATTTTATGAAGCATTATTATGCAGGCCGCTAATGCACTCTCTCTGCTTTATTGGCGACAACTCATGATTCAAGAAAGGAGCTGCAAGAGCTATAGACTACACCACTACTAATGCACTACCGTGTTTCTTCAGAAAGACAGTAGGAAAAGGCTGCATCAATCACTCGAGAACGTAAACAAGACGGTTTTCATTGATTACACATTGCATTATCTTGTGAGAAAATTTGTACAACATTCGTGGGGTTGAGTGTACTTAGTGCTTTGCAGATTTCAACGAGAGTCGTTGGCTATGCGAGGACGCACATTATGATGCTTCACAGCAAGTTTTGTGCCGTTCAGCAGGCTCTTTTGAACGATACAGAAAAACAATTTTGCTTAAGGTGGCAGTGCGCCAATTTAATGAGATTCATAACTTTCCAAGTAGCTTTATTTTCTGTACAATGGTATTTTGTACAGGCGTGCTCCAGTATGCATTTTGTTTTGCCTATCGATAAACATCGATTATAGCAAGTTTCAGTCACGAAGTATTTGACTAACGTGGAGCAGTGAGCTCGTCCAGTAAAGACCGGTCTGTGGCTGTTATCTCCAGTTCGGCTTGCTTGCTCTGGAAAGAACTTCGTTTACAGCTTTAAAATTCCAGCACGCACAGACGTATAGAGCGATTTTTCGATACTCCCTTGCTAACCCTGCAAAACAGCAAACCTAGACCAGAAAAAATTCTTTAAAAAAAGTTCTGGATCGTATTACAGAAATTCGCTCTATACGTCTGTGGGCAAGATGCTGCTACATGCTGCTGCGTTTGAAGCGCGTCGATCTATTGCTCGACAGTCGAGATAGCAGCCACAGACGCTTCATGTATTATTTCCCCATACTGTTATGTAAATCGCTGTAGTTATAAAGTCTAGTTATTAATAAAACGCACATTGCGTGGGTGTTGAATATTAAGTAAGTGCACCGCCAC
Source organism: Haliclona indistincta (assembly GCA_964017065.1). Classification (NCBI taxonomy): domain Eukaryota; kingdom Metazoa; phylum Porifera; class Demospongiae; order Haplosclerida; family Chalinidae; genus Haliclona; species Haliclona indistincta. Next base: position 4,092,385 of record OZ024791.1, read on the forward strand.
CTTAAGTAACTTCAATGTGCATCGAATGTATAGTCATGTTCATAAGCATCAAATGATGTAGTTTATGATGTGGATAGAACCAACCTGCGAGAGCGATATCCTAAGTCATTTGAATCAATGCACATGCTCAAATGATGTGGCTGCTAGCTAACTCGCACATAAACAATAAATGCTGTGTTTCCAATGTGCATTCAACTCAACATTACTAGTGAATGTTTGCCAATACGCATCATCACTGAAGGCGTGTTCACATGGAATCCACTTTTGATGCACATTCAATCCCCAAACTCGCCAAAGCGAATTGGAAGCGAATTCAATGCGCATCGCGAGCGTTCACATGTAGCGAATTGGATGCGAATTACGCGGCTATTCAATTTTTCAAAGTCTACATCACGCTCTTCTTAGCCTTCAACGATGCTTTTGTAGCTTTAAACGTCCATTACAAAGTGTTTAGTCCACCAAGCGCCTTGTATCTACTAGCGTCCGCCCACGCACTAAACGCAATTCGCTTCCAATCCACTTTCAATCCACCTCCAGAGGTGGATTGAACGCAATGCGCATTGAATTTGCATCGAGCAGAAGCGGATTCATGTGAACGCTAGCGAACCGGATTGAATGCGCATTCAATCCACTTGTCAGGGTCCATGTGAACGTGCCTTTATAATTATTTCACTCACTGCTAATTGAAGAGGATACTTGCAGATTTTCTGAACAGGAGTAAGTAAAAATCCATCCAGTGATATGCCTGTGAGATTTCTTAACAATCTGCAGCTCTAAAACAAAAATTAATGCAAGCTCTTTTGTACAAGCTAAATCTTACTTCAAAGAAGAAAGCGTACTGGCTGTCCTGTTGCAAAATATTCATCTCATTGACAGCATGTGGATGATTACTGCAGTAGTCAGAGTAGGTAGCAAAGTGCTTTTGCTGCATAGAGAAAGGGACAAAAGAGATCAAGTGTCAAATACTTATTCTATCACTGCGTACTACTATGTGTACAAATGAGTGCAAAACTAAGGTTGAAGTAGTATCTACTTTTCCACAGGTGGATCGAAATGGACAGATAAATCAGTTGCACAATTCACTTAGCAGCCTAGGCTACACTAAAACCTTCATATTTGACATTTGATACTAAATGAGTATATACCTTACATGTACATAAAAGGTTAATGTAGTGCATTTTCACTTACCCATCTCATAAAAACCTGTCCTATTAGTGAGTCTTCCATTTTATGTAACACAACTTTAGCCTCTAACTCTGACAAGAACTTGACCTGAAGCTGGTATATATCCTCAATATTGGAGAATATGGTTTCCGTTTGTTCAGCAGTAAACAATTTGTTGTGCTGCTGGCAAGGGTGAAGATATCCCTGGGAAAAGAGAGCTCAGCGTGATGTTACTATCTTGTCTATAGACTATAGTAGCAGTACAGTCATAGTTTAATTTGTTTACCCTTGTTATGAAACATACAAATTCAAGAAGACCTGAAATGCTAAATGTAACAAACCACAATAAGTTGTAAGTACAGTGTACTTCATCACTATACTCTCGTATTACACCCAACCATGAGGTCTTTGCAAAAGTGTAATTTCATCAAATTTTTTAAAACATACTTTAGACCACAGCTAAGCGATGTTGACTAACCAGGTTGCGTAGCTGCGGGTCTATAAATGGAATCCGCCCACTGCCGCGACCTAATAATGGAATCCCACCACATGGCGCAGATTACACTACTGAAAATGTTTACAACGCTCATGTGTCCTTGCTCGTCGTTCGTGTCATTTCTGTTTGCTGTTGCTATGGTCTAAATCAGTTAGACAGCGCATCCAATCGGATCTACACGATTTAGGAACCCTCACGCCATTACCATAGCGCCCTCGCTACGCTCGGACGCTATATAGCAACGGCTCTCAGGCTTCCAAATCGTGTAGATCCTTAGATATGCTGTCTAAATATTATATATATAATGGAAAGTTGGGGGGGATTTGGCAAATGGCCCATTTTGATGAATTTAATTTCGGCATCCAGCACATGGTTAATGTAACGGAAATAAAACCAAATTTTGGCAAAGCTCAACCATTTTCTCCTGCCAAAATTATCTACTATACGTTTATGCATGGTGTTTCTTTAGATTATACCTCTATGATGTCTCGAAGATGTTGCACATACTGTTTCTCAGTCGTAAGTATTTCTTGGACACATCTAGCTCGCACTTCAGTAGAAGACAACTTCCGTGGGTGCTCATGTAAAGTGGCACGGCGGGTGATAGTCATTCTGCGGCTGCCTTTTCTACAATGACCCTGTGACTGTTGAAATGACTTTGCTGTTAGTTGTGAAATTGTCTCTTCTCTTGTCTCTTCTTTACTACTGCTCTCCATTACACCATTTGTACCAACAGATGTTTGATCAGGAGAATCATCACTGTTCACCTCTTGCACAGTTTGTTCTTGTTCTTTAACTGATTCATTCTTACAAATTTTTTGTTCTCTTCCATCGTCTTGCGCCTCTTCTGATGAACTGTCATCAGTGTCTTGTCCAATACGCAACTGATCATAAGAGGAAACACAAAGAGCTTTCTTAAACAATAAAGTTAACAACGTATACAGAAACCAAAACAGTAGCATCAAGCAAACAACCTATAATACTATTATTATGACCAAGGCCCACACAATACAGATACTTACCCGGACCCATGAGGCAGGAAACCACCCTGTCTTGTCGTTAACCATCCCCTGCCACCAGTCATCATCAGTCATGTCCAGTACAGCTATCACATCATTGACAGCAAAGCCCAGTTCCTCGTGCTCAATGGATGTTCGATCCATTACAGCATCAGCAAGAACAAGTGGAACCACAATGCAGTCTTCAACCTATAATTATTAGACATAATAGACAGTGAACATTATCAAAGTCTAAACTACTTCAAACAATTCATTGATAAATCAAACAATTTATTTACAGTAGACAATCAAAAAGCTATGGATCTTCTGAGAATAATAATACTCAGTTCTAAAGAGTAAACAGCCACATCTGTTTCTACATGTATAATGTATAATTATAATAGGTCTATAAAAAGTCCGTCATGTCTTTATGGTCGTCATTATATTCACGCAGCGCAGCAGTAAGCTAGTCTATTTTACTGGGTCATGCCTACATGTGAGTGCCAAGCAGCACAGCACACCAACTACATTTTTAGCACTATACAATGTACTTGTATATCCAATATGTACATGTGTACCTACTTGTCAGACATCAAAAATCACAAGAAAATTTGGCAGGGAACGAGGCTACTAGCGTACGTGTCGTGTATAGCTGCAGGCGCGTGTTATAGTAAGACAAAAAGGTAGGTAGGGAAAGAAATTACTACAGCAGTGCATCATGCATGATCAGATCACGCCTGCTTACAAGGCCATGGCCGCAAATCGTTCACATAGTTACACGTTACAGTTAGCACACGATCGATTCTCCGAGGTTTAGCCTGTATTCACGGACTAACCTTCATCTCATTCTGAACGTCGTCTTGTTGCCAGCCATCGAGTTCATTGGCCAGCATCGCCAGGTCGTCAGCTCGTCTTATACGGGTATACCGTCACACCTTGTGAAGCCACACTGACCAACTGACTAGTGATTTTTGATTACTCATGTAAACGCAGCTTAGCGCCAACGCAAAGTCAATTTTGTACGAATTGTTTTGACAACACCGATAATAGAGTTAGCTCACCTTATCTGGAAGAAAAGAGCACAAACTCAACCAACATTGGAATTGGACTTAATATTTGTATACAAAAACGATGTAGTTAACTCCCAAGCCATTTGAACATGCATGATCTCTTTGCACTGACAGTATCAGTCAAACATGCGCGTGTACAGTACATGCATGTACACAAAAATGTAAACAAAATTAATAAGGTTGCTCACACTGTGAATATGCCAGAACAGAGTTTGTGGCATGGAACAACTAACCTCTGACTTATCAATTGAACTTCCTCTTCTTCTTGCGTGTGCTAAAAGCTGCTCCTTTTGTACAGATCCACTAAGTTTCTCTGGAGAAGCACTCTTGTATCGTTTACCTGCCACAGGTGACAGCCAGAATCGCTCCCCTCTTGACGAGTCCAAGCTAATACTGTCTGGGTCGCTGTCTGTAGCAAGATCAGTTAATCTGGTGAGGCTTCCAGTAGGACTTGAATTGTCTTTCAGCTCGAAGGATGGATGCATCTTCGCTCTATTAGAAATCATCAGCTTGTGAATAGAGTGATCACTGGTGCTTGTAGGAATACCTTCACAAAAACCAGAGCTGTTGCTACTACTGACAGATAGCTTCGTAATGCGTGGTGGAGTAAGAAGGTCTCGAGTAAGCTTTTTAGTGCTGTGTGTAGGAGACAATTCTGGATAAAATCCTGAATCAGGGGTTTGTGATAAAACACGAGTGCCAATGCGAGGAAGAGAACTAGTTTTTACTTTAACATTTCTTGGCATATTTTTTGTAGAGGTAATAGAACATATACTGCTGTCATCTTCAGAATCTTCAGACTCAGATGTTTGAGTAGGTGAGATATAGTGCTGAGTAGGCACAAGGTTGTACCTTTCCACATTGGTTAGAGGTAGACTGTTGCTATTTCTGCTTACATTAGCATAGTCATTGGCTGCACATACTGTAAGTAGAGGAGAATTGAGTACCTCGTATTCAGTCACAGAAGAAAAATGAGCTGCACTTAGTTGAGGTTTGTCGAGTATCCTCAGTCTACTATCCTTACAACAAGGCTCGGTTTTAGATCGTGAGAAGAATCCTTGCAGTCGGCTTTTCTTTCTAATTGTTTGTTTGCTGTCATCTGTTCCAGAGGTGAACGTTTTCTTTTCTAGTTCTGCTTGTGTCATTAATGTGAGAGAACGTTTGATATTCTTTCGCTTCTTCTTTTGAACAGAAAAGATAGGCTCATATTGCTCTGTTACTGCCTCTACTTCAAGTGATTCACAAAGAACTGGAGATGAATGTTGATCAAACTGTGACTTCATTTCAACATAACTTTCGAAAGGTGCATTGAAGGACACAGAAAGATCGGTACTATCTTTTTTTCTGAGGCTGTCAGGTCGAGGAGGGAGAGCTGGTGGTTCTTCTTCTTTGTTGAAACCATCTTGAATGATGAAGTGAGAGCTTTTTTTGTACTGTTCAATCGACTCATAAATGTTTTCTGCAAGCTCTGGATTCTGTTGTACAAGTTGTGTCACAGCATGACCGAATTCTTTCTCCCCCATTTCACCTTGCTGATGTGGAATAGAGACATATTCTGACCCAATTGTAGCTGTGATTGAAGCAAGCATTTCATCATAAAATGACCCCGTGACATTAGAGAGTCGTCTATAAAATTCTCCTTCGCTGTCAGGACTAGAATGCTCTCTGTCATAAGGACTTGCTCTACTTGTTGCTGTTGGTTCTTCAAAAGGCAATGGAGTTAGTCTTGTTTTAGCTACATCATATTCTGGAATAGATTCAAGTCCATGGTGTGCAGCCTCTGTATCACTCACAGCAGGTTCTTGGGAAACTACTAGAGGATGGAATTCAACTGTTTCGTAGCCTTCGTTTGGTAAAGTGGCAGCTGATTGACAAGGAAAAGAAGTTTCAAGCTGCTGAACTTCAAAATCTTGTTCATTTTCAGCAACTTGTGTGACTGGTGGATTGGCATGTTCTGATACCATAGTTGAAACATTCCCAGCATCATCAGCAGATGAAATATCAGGATCCTGTACTGGTTGCTCTTGTTCAATCGAGTCTTGGACTGATTTACTGACTTCTGTTTTGCTGTCAGAAGAGAATAGTTTAATCTTAATTGCGCTATCTCCCCCTTGACTTCTACACGAGACAATTTTGATACCAGACACAATTGGTTCGTCTTCACTGCTATGCTGACTCTGTAAAATGTTCTCTTGCTCACATGTTACAACAACTTCAGTGACTGGTAACCGGTCAGGAATAGAGGAACATGAAGCAGGCTCTGGGAGTAAATCTTGATCCTTTGCAATTGATGTTGTATTCACAGAAGCGTTCTTGGCTGCTACACTCTCCTTGAACTTCGCCTTACTAACTTCTTTGTGACTTTCAGGTTTTGCTTCTTGTTGTATATTCTTGAACATAGCGATTCTTGACTTTACACTGATTACTGTTCCTTCAGAAGTCGAGTTGCTTAATCGAGTACAATCTTCTTCACGTTTCTGTCTTGCTGTACTTTCTTGTGGCTCCTGTTGAACTTTTCTTTGTCTTATTGGTGAAAGTGAAAGGACTTTGGGTGGAGGAAGATGACGTCTGTTTTGCTGTTTGCAAGACATGCTAAGCACTTTTGGAGGAGGGACAGCTTGAACAGGACTCTTTGTATTTTTGACAGAAACCTCAGTACTAATTGGTTCTTGCATTTTTGTCGCATTGCCTTTACTTTTCATGTGGCGTGCAGTATTTTCACTATCTTCTTTTTGAGAATGCTTCCTGTTAAAAGGAGGTAGATAACATTCTCTTGGACTTCGAAACAAAGAAGATGAGAGAGCTTTAGATCTTGACCTAGGTATGCTGGATTCATGCTGATGTGAAAATACTGATTTGTTACCATAGAATTGTTTTGAAGTGGATGAGAGAGCATGAGTGGATTGACTCTTGGCTATATTCGATGAACCACTGTTTCCTGTCAAGAAAGACTGAGGTGATGGTGTTCTTTTTCGACTACCAGGGGTAGATCGCCTTCTTGTAATTTTTCTACCTGATGGCTCACTAGCAAGAGGAGATGTTGGTTCTTTTGGCTGTTTAATAGTGCAGGCTTTAAGTGAAGGCGATTCAGTAGTACTACTGCTACCTGTGCTTGGAGAACGAGAAGGAGTATAAGCACCATGAGAGCTTGACTGTTTGCCATTCTGGGAAGATATGTTTGAGTCTGTCGTTGATGAACACAAGGACAATGATGGTGATGGTTGATTTGTGTCGCTATGACAACCATCTGAATTGTTTACATTGGGACAATCTACAGCAGACACTTCATCATCTGAACCATCTGTGTGTGTGCATGGAATCACACTAGTTGAATCTGTTCTTGTAGTGTCTTCAACACATGGCTGGATCTTAGTGCTGGTTATAGTAATCTTCACCGGACCTGCTTTTTTATTGACAGTAGTACCACTAGAAGGCGAATCTACAGGCAGAGGACTATGCTTTTGAGTCTTTTCAGTTGCCTCATCAGAAAGATTGTTACGCACTTGTCTCCCCGTCCTTCCCTTGTTGAAAAATTCCAAAGTTCTTTGAATGCGAGGATCTCTTTTGTCAGTATATAATCCTCCATCAACTGAAGAACCGATTTTCACCTTGTTGTGAGGCACAGCATGTCTTTGTGAAGTTAGTTTATCACTGTTCTGGCGATTCGATTTTCCTCTAGGTGAACAAGAGGGAAATGATGCTGAGTCCGTTGAGCTCTTCACGTTTGAAGATGCAGTGTCAAACACAGACACCATATTAGCAACATGGCAACCTTTTCGACCACCACTTGCTTGATCTTTAGCTGTGGATGGTCTCGCCAGTACTTCTTGAGGTGTGTTAGCAATATGCTTGAGTGACATTTTGCTTCGAGGAAACAAAAGCAGAAGCAGTGATTAAAGATCGAACTACGTGCTGTTGCTTGCTGAAGTTAGTATACATGTGTTGGAATCACAACATCAGAATGGAAAATACCTGTAACCAAGATAAAATAATTATTATAATGTTGTTTATACATAATATTGCATACATTAGTAATTATGGTACAGAATACCATATGTTGCCAGCTGCATTACTACAAAATACATATTGTGACTTATTGTGATACAATAGCATGATATTGTATTGAAAACAGTAACTTCCGATTACAAAGTGAAACCATTTGGAAAGATTGTTGATGATAACAAATTAATCTGCCATAACAACAAACAATTAAAGGTAAGAGTTAATGGGTTATGCACAGTGAAGACACACTAGACAGTTGATAGGCCTGCAGGACAGACAGACATCGGCTGCAAATCGGTTATAGTTAATACACGGATCTGAATAAAATGTTTACATGCAGCCACCAGGGTGAGCACTGTTCAGTAAGCGTAAAGTGTAAACAACTATCAGGATTCACTGTATGACCAATGCTGCAGGAAAATGCCTAACATGAGCAATATTCCTTCTCAATTTACCTATCCAATCGGTTAGGTGGTACCCTAGTGAGCCTTGTCCTAAATAGGTTACCCATATTAAAAACAACATTCCCAGTATGTCGACCTATGAGAGAGTCAGCACTCTCAGAATACCACTGCACGGGGTATGCCATCCACTATGCCAAAAATTATTAAAATTTTGAGTAGTAATATTATGTCACCAGTTATGTTGAGTGCAGGCAAGTCCACTGGAATACAATGTATCATTTGATGTAAGCTAAATAAAAGCCAATAAATTTTTTATAGACAAATTTTCTGAATCTACACCTAATTCACACAAGCAGTACCAAGCAAGTTATGAGAATATGCCACAGTTAATTAAAGTGGAATGTGAGTTGTGATTGCCAATCATTCATAACCCAGATACCAAATACCAATACCAGGTGGAGAATAATCTGTCATTTTATATCTTGTTGACATAAAGAGTGTTGTTGAACATTTAGGACTGAAACTGAACCTATGATGTTGTATAATCAGTTTTGTAGATCAACATGCAGTGTGTGACTATTTTTGTCATAATTATTATAACACTAGTAATAGTGTAGTGATTCTTTTTGTCCACATCAAATCGCAACAGAATAAATGTGTATACGTAGTAGTGAATCCAGCTAACATGCAGCTACATAGTCTACTACTAAAAGCAGTGAACTAGCAAAATCTAATGAGCTGGCTAGCTTATTCTTAAACAGCTGAGAATGTTAAACTATTATTGAATAACAAGATTCGTTAGTGAGAGTATTTCTATGGTGATAAAGAGCTTTTTAATGTGGGAACAATAATAGCTCCAAACATGGGTCTGTAATTGTTATAGATGTGGTTATAATTATGTTACCACAACAGCTAAAAGCTAGTACTTTCACTCCTCCATGTTATAACAAACTATAAACATCTTGTATCACAAATTTCTGTTGGTTGCAGGCATCATCATGGTTCAACCCGTACCGCTCGGCAATGACATGTAGGGGTTACATGCTGCAGGTTAGTGCATTGCACTCATGTCCCATTCCAAAAATAGTGAGTACACAACTGTGGGTGTCATACAACTTTAACATACACCCACACTATTAACAGATTCACAACAGACTAGTGCACAGCAATATTTGCCATAAAGGTACATGTAGGTCCGTTCTACGCCCGAGTATAATGTAAGCCAGTCTAAAGCTTCTGTAATTTCACCTGAACAGGGCGCTCCGGTCCTAGTAAGACCGATTGCTAAATTCTATGCATAATAATTCCGCGGACGACTCAGAAAACTGAACATAAAGTTATAATCACCAACTGTTGTTGTGTCATAACACAGTGTAATTATACGTAGACAATAACTCTAGCTATTAGATTAACTCACCACTGAAAGATTCTGCACTTGAACTCTGTAGAAGAACCAAAGAGCCACAAGTACGCACCTTCGTTTTAGTGCGACCGAGTGGAAACCCTTGGAGCGAAGTGTTCCTAATAATTGCTTTTCTGAACAGGGTCTTCCTTAGTACATTGTACTACGCGGAAGCATGCATGACGTGACCATGTATGAGTAAAAATGCGTGTACAGAGACACATTTTTTATTTACAATAACAGAAAATAGAACAGACTAAGCCAGTTAACTACTTCATGATAATTCAGTGCAAAATTTTTATTTAGCATGTGCACTGTAATTAGAGCAGGCTCATGACATGATCTCTTTAATTTCGCGATGAAGTTGACACAAGTAGTCCACATAGGACGTTCCTTCCCATGGTCCAGTTCCCTTGTCTTCTTTGAGCATGCGACGAAATAGCACCTCAGACTTATCCCGCTGCTTTGTGATAAAGACCTATACAAAAACAGAAACAAAACAATTATTGACTTTTCAACGGCACCCAGTGTCAACATTCACATTTCCGGTGTTAGCCAACAGCCACATTGGTGCTCACATTTGGTCAATCGATAACCACTACAGTTTGCCCTTAGTGCACTTAATACTGATTATGTTACCTACAACCAATAATTACAATGTACACTATTGTTACTATGTCAGCAACATCAAAGGCACTTCCTGTCCATATTTTCAAAGCATCCGTACAGCACAGGCAAGGCCAAAACAACTTACCTGAACACTTCACAAGTTTCATATTCCCCACAAGACACAAAATCATCTAATGTCAGTGAGATGAAGCGACTTATCTTGCCTAAAACTATATAAGTAGTGGGCTAGCTAGCTTAGGAGGCTCTGATTCCAATTGCTATATAAATCTGCTTCTTGCGATGTTAGCTGTAAATGAGATCCCTTACTACCAGTACCACAATATTGTTCTCAGATGATGTAATCCATTTGTTTTAAAATAAGCAGGTTTAGTAACTGTTTTGTATTTATTGTTACATATAAGTGTCTTTGTATTACATCTTAGCATTATAGTATCTATTGTTCGCGTACATAATATTCTTTCAGCCATTGCTTGTACACTACTAAACTAAGCTTACAGTTAATCTCGCGTGAACATGCTCAACAGCTCTTCAACTGAGCTTGATCATATCAATTTACTGTCCTATTTCAGTTATTATTGCCAAGTGCCTCAGTGTGATGCAATTAATCATGACAGTGTTGATGGCAATCTCAACTAGCATTTGTATAACAGTCACACACTGGAATAACCTGAGGGTCGTTACTACAACAACAACAGTGAGGCTGCTCATACGATGAACTTAGCTGCTAAGAGATGCCAGATGCCAGATGCACCTGTACACAGTAGCTAAAGAGACTACTGAGCTAGCAATCACCACGAAGCCCTATCAGATGAAGGATCATAGCAAATCAGTGGCTATGCCAGGAGATTATTTGCAACTTCATTGTAACCCAGCGACCGACTTAAGAGACTTTTCTTTAGTCCACGTCCAGCAACGATTTCCACGCTATGCTAAGAGAGGGGCATGACCATCATTACATTCACGTGCTACTTGCGCACGGTAATTAGTTAATTTCCTACCAGGAGCATATTTTACTATCATGTGTCATCACCATCTATAAACTAAAGTTTGTACAAAACAATGCACACAAAATACCTTCATTCTACAAGAACTGTTCTTGTGGAGCTGTGATAATACTCCTCTTACTCTGAATGATAATTTGTTGTCCAGTGCTGGTAGAGAGTGCTGGATAAAAGCAGTACATAATCTAAGAGCTATAAATAATGTAAATACTTGACAGAGTACACAGGTATGCACATAACATGTCTAGAGCTGGTACATAACTTGTAGCTCTATTTCATGCTTCATTAACAAGAATAGAAAGTGAACTGGTCAGTACAACAATCCATACTTTGATCGTTAGATCATTATTAAAATGTTTAATAAAAACAATTCACAAGCAACAATTAGATTGTAGTTTTACAAAACTATGGTTGTTCAACTAGTCCTAGATATGTAGTCAATAGTAATGGTAACAACTAAAGATTATGATATCAACTATCAACCAACTCAATTATGGACATACCATATTAGTATCAATCTGAGCAAAAGAAGAAACTCCAAACACATTCGTAATAAACTCTGGAGAGAGATGCTGGCCAGCCCACAAAACCATAATGAGTCCATTCTCTACAAAATATTAAAAGGAGGTTAAATAATAGGGACCAATAATAATATTATTACATGTATGTGCAGAGCAAATTATTAATGATTAATGGATTTGGAAATTGTCTAGTTGTCAGCAGTGCAGACTGTCAGCCAATGTGCTGTTGGAGTATTCTGCTCCTCCTGACTGAAAAATTGTGGCGCCAAGCCTATATTTCTGCCCTTGAAAGGAATGTACTAGGTACAAGATCAAAGCATTTTCCTCTCAAGCAGTGCATAACCTTAACATAGCCACACAACAGCTAATCCTGCATACCAGTCACAGTCAAACATACCAATTATGGTATAAGCCTGCCTGTTGTGGTTTATTTCACATCCATTTAAATTTAGCAAAACAGAACAATTTACGAAAATAAAATTAATTTTGTATTCAATGTAGCATTGTCATTGCCCAGGCAGGCGGAGTGAGGCTACTAACTGTGGGAGCATGGAGCATCGTGCGTATCTCAGAAATGTCAACAATGTATGTATGTACAATGTTTTATGTCACGCTTAGGAAGCGATTAATGCTGCCCCACATGGACCAGGCACACTGCACGCTTTGCGTAACTACTAAGGACTATCCACCACAAACTGCTAGCCACAAACTGCTGGTGGCTAGTCCTTAGTATGGCTCTTCATACTAAGGAAAGAAGAGTCATCAATATAAAGCTTTTGTAAAACCTTGCTCCACCTTCAACAGGATGTGTACATCTAGACACTATTTCGGCACTTTACAGCTAGTTTTTTACCAAGAGTAAATAATAGAAGAGAGAGTATCCAACTCCAATATACCCGTCAGGGACACTCTCGGGAAAGTAACGTGACCAGCACGCGAGCAAATTGACGTAATCTGACGTACATGTGGCAGTGGAAATCTTGCCTTCGTAGCTTGTTGTCGCGCCCCGCCTACACCTTGAAGCTATATATACATTTGTAAACAGCTCGATAAACAGCAAGCGACTCCGCTCCACAGGCAAAGCGAGCAGCCACTCGTTCACCAGATAGTTTTATTTCTGCCTTAAACACTGCTGGGGAAAAACGGCGGCTTAAATTTCGTGTGGGACGCACCGTGACCAAATAAGCCATCTTCTGGTGGACTTCAAACTGTGGTACTGGCATCCACCTGCAAGGCTCTATATCACGCATCCGACTTGAAAATGCTAGCCTTGACTTTCAAGTGCTGTTGCAATCGTGATCGCGGGCGCGCATACTAAGTCATGACGTCACACAATGAATAATTAATACCGATAAACGTCATCTGCTCGCGTGCTGGTCACGTTACTTTCCCGAGAGAGTCCTTGACGGGTATATTAGAGTTGGATACTCTCTCTTCTATTATTTACTCTTGTTTTTACTTCAGGAAAATTTTTGTCAATCCTTCCGTTTTGTGGATGCATCTTCTTTATCAATGCTGTTCAACGAGAAATTTTGGGCCACCCTCAGCACACAGTTTTGTTGTCACAAATGCCCATTATTTTAACCTATGTACCAAAGACACCACATGCATGCGGTGTCACACACCAGGTTATTATAGTTATACAGCACTTGCCTACAACATAAGCTCCATTATCAGATAGTTTCTGTCCTGTACAGCGCAGCTCTGGAGGGAGACTATCCGTACTCTCATCCATGGAATGCTGAGTAAATTTAGAGATAAGAAACAAGTATCATTTCTTGCTGTATAATGAAGTCAATGGGTTTAGCTAAGATTTAGGTGTTAGAGAGCTAATGTTTAGAGAGCATTACCAGTTGTAGCAGTCGTGGATATAGAAAAGATACAGATTGAGCCAAATTCATAGACATCATACAATTCATCAGCCAGCACTTTTCATCCAGAGTTACAACAGGAGCTGTAATGGGTAGACAATGTTGCATTCATTGTGTCCACAGAGATTAGGGATGGTCAATATTGAAGTGACAACATGATATTGCATTAAATACTGACCAACTGTCAACACACAACAGTCTTATATCTTTTAATCTCTGTTTTTGCCATCATCATCACAGAACTGTGATAAGCTTGGCTGTATTCTATACACATACAGTAGGTCAGATGAAGAGTTCATAATTATAGCTAATAATTATGGTTAGATTTTCACAATGTACTTGTAGGCTAAAACATGAGTGAATGATTAACTCAAAATTACTGGCAATAACAGCTTACAACTGTGATCTGTGGCAGACATTTGCACACTATGATGTGTACAATGTTAGTGAAAAGTCAACTTTTTATGAGAGCAACTCACGAGAGAGAAGTGCATCTGACTTGAGGAGACAGTTGGCATACATTGGAAGCAACTTGAGGCTGTCAGGAAGAATAAGCTGGCCTTGAGGAGACTGACTAGAACACTGCTTGCGATAACATGCCAAAGCAACTGCACACTGATGAGTAAAGTTTTCTCTAATAGTCTTGTATGGCATAGAAAATGCTGCATTGCATACTAAGGAAGGAAGAGAAATCATGTACAATGACAAGAATTTTTTGCAGATATGTTACTTACTGCTTTTAGAGAAAAAGTTGACAATAGTGTCCACCTCACAGCTACGATAGATATCAGAAAACTTGGTAGAACAATTGAGAGAAAGATTATGAATCCTGAGGCGACGTTGGCCATACACATTAGTGTATAGTAGGGCAGCCTACCAAACCAAACACAATGTACAGTGAGTGATACAGTCAACTATACCTGTACAAAGGCAAGTTCTTCTTCGGGTATTTTGTCATCATGTTTTATCTCCACACCAATGGCTTTATCAGAGTCAATATTTCCTAGTTCTATGTCAGTAGTGTTGGCCATGTAAAATCCACCGTAGAAATTAACAGCTCTAAGGCCTAAGGTACAACAAAACAACATGAGCATTATGAAATTAGAGCTCTTCTGAACACACATGTAGTGCATACACTGTGTGTTTTGTAAATGAACAAACGTTTCCTCAGTCTCGTTGGAGAAGCAGAATTTTGTGTTTCACTCTTAGTCACCCAAGCAAACTACAAGTATGCCTGAATGCCTTTTCTCAACACAATCCCAATATCTCAACACAATCCCAATAAGGGTTTGCAGGTTTTATTGCAAAGCACATGCTCACTGTTCAATGCTGGTCTAAAATTCCATACATAAAATCATTATTTGTTGTGGTATAGCGGTAAAGAATAAAAACTTAACCTCTATGATTAAAAACTTACAGTGTGACGTATAATCTAAGGCCTTGTTTACACGACGTTTCTTGCAAATACGACCCGGAGTGTTTTGGTCAGTTTACACATATTATATGTTTTCACAATAAAAATTCTTGAAACTTACATGTGTAATTAGACTCAAAGAATGTGGACGTGGCATTTTAAGAAGCCTGCGATGACCTAAAATAAATATTTTACGTTTCAAAAATAATGTACAGCACATTCCACGCTCATGCTGATTATGTGCTATTCAACAGAGGCAGTTGGACTATTGCGACAATCGATGAGTCGTGTGTTGCTAACCATGATAAGTCGCAACCGTAAACAAAGTCTGCAAGCAAAATCAGGTGCTAGAGTTTTGCTGGTACCATACGTGAGAAGGCGCGGATTAAAACAATGAATGTCATAATGTTGTTTTGCTGGTCCATGAAGACCTGTGCTACTAATCTTGATAACGGTGCTGTGTTTTGACTTGCTGATGCATAAACACGGACTCTCTTTCATAACATGCTGCCACACATAAGGTACCAGTTGGTGATATACCATACTCACGTACAGTAGATTACCTTCTGCTAATACATACCTGAACTACAACGCACTCTCATGACACAATCAAATCCAGTATTCCTAGAAACACTCCTTTTCAGATCATCAATGACTCTATCTCCATCAATGGCAGGCTGAATTAAGAAGTACAAATAAAATATAGACTTTGCACTGAATTTCATAACACTCACACTGTACAAGGCCTTGCATAATTATATGCTACCAATAAGGGCATGTTCTGTTAATGCTCATCTAAATATTATGCATGTAAATGCTTACATAAATAGTTACCCGAGAACCATTGCTATGTCATAGCAGTAAAGTAACTTATTGTTGACTGCTTTGTACAACAAACCATGGAGTAGGGACTATGATAAACTAAATTCAAGCCTAGTTTGACAAATGCCTATCAGCTAGTGAATAAAAATTTACTACAATGATCATCCAGGGTGACAGTCGGAGGTGACAACACCACCTGGACTCTAATCTCAGTACTTCACGAGCGTAATATTGAATGCTCAATAACTCTCATACAGCCCGACCGCCACCAACATGAGTTACTCAGGCACTCCACAAGCTTGATGTCGCCCACGAAGCAACAATTATGATAAATCATTTCCTATTGGTGGGTCGTCCAGAGCTACATGAATATAAGAACCAACCATTGTAGCATGCAGCGGGATCGTATACATATTCCTTGGTCAATCATTAAAATGGCACTTAACAGTGAGTCTGACTGTCAACTAATCAAATTTGAAATAGGAGATAAGCTTGTATGCATCATACACACCTGAAAGTTGGTATAATAGTGTATTTCTCCTCCAGTGGTGCTAACAAAGTTTCCTAATGTTGCTAGATCACAGTAGTCAGTGGGAAAGAGGAAAAGTTCTACACCAACTCCATGTTTGACGCATTCTTGAGCCAGGGTCTGATAAGAGGTACCCAAAGGCTGCAACAGCATCTGGAGGAAAGACAACATGTATGCACAATCAATAACTGCTGTATAGCATATGGCTGTATGTGTAGTTATCAAGCTATAGTCTGCAATGTCTGATGTCAAAAAGGTTGTAACAAGATGAATAAAGCTACATGGATAATAATTATGTTACCTCCTTTTAAAAATTGTGCACATCTGTGCAAATAATGCAAATTGGCATGATAAATGGAGATTCACTCCAAGAGTGTACAATAATGATTGGTACTGCTTTAACCTTCTCTTTGTCTGTACCAAGTAGTTTCACATCAACTCTCTTTTTTAGCTGGCCTGGTCCAGGAGCAGTAGGTAAGTTGGAATGAAAAATAAACAAACGTCCATTACTACCAGCAGCCTAATAATAGAAAGCCAAGGACATTAGAACAGGGCCAGGTAAACTAGTGACCTTGATAGCCTCCATACCAGCTCTGACAACTGGTTCTAGTACAACCTCATGAGCACGAGATGAGGTAAACATATCCGGTAACATAGCCATCAGACTGAGCATAAGAAAAGAAGAAGCAAGTTTAAGGTGTATATAATGACATTTTTCTTACTTTTCAATTACAGTCCTTGACTCAGCAAAATCAACTAAGAATCCATCAACAATTGGAACAAACACATCATTAATATCAGTCAACACCATCATCTGAGGCTGTACCAAATTCTCCTGAATAATTGTAGAATGTGATACACGATAAATCGACATCCATACTTACTAACCTTGACATTGTAGAAATGCAGCACTCTATCATAAGTTACAAATCCTACACGGATAGCAGAGTGACCAGACTCCATCCTATCAGTAAGAGTGTAATTGTTAGACATGTACGATGGTTAAAACATACCCAGTAAGAGAGTCTAACACTGATGACATAGTCTGCATTAGGAAGGACACAAATCCAGACTGCTGGTTAGTTACAGAAACATCAATCATAAATATATAAGCTGGAGGATTCGGCAGTTTGCCTTCCTATAAAAAAAGACGTGCATGTACAAAAAAATGTCAGTTAAGACAAAACTATAGAAGTATAATTACATGTAGATGCATGTACTGTAAGTTATTGTACCTTACAGTAGTCCTTGGTAGCAGCATACTCTACTGTACCATACATTAGTTCAGGTCGCTGCAACACATCAGTTCTCCTACCAGTATGATCGATGTGAGAAAAATATTCAGGAGGAACTGAAGATGAAGAATATTAACTCAATGTAGTTGCAGTACATGTGTCATAATTAATAGGCACATCATGGCCAGTTGGCCAGTGGCCTCCTTAAGTAGGTAGGGGTCGATGGCCAAAAACAAAAGGCTGCACAATTAAAACCTCTTGTGATCATGCCAAGACAATTGGATCTACATGTACTCTGCAGTGCTGGCCCAAGCCGCCCACCTCTATAGTTTGCTTGAAAACCTCAAAGCAATGAAAATCAAGTTTTGTCATCTTTTTCCAGCTAGCCTATGCAAGCAGTGACTAGGATGAAACACACCATAAATTCCCTATCTAAACACAGTTTTTAGCAAAACAGCAATACTAATTTTTACATTATCACAATCCAATCTGTCGTCAGCTATCTGCTTTCAGAAACTAAGATTTACAATCATTAGAGACACTCTACATGTACTTTGGGTAGAATACAAAATATGACTACATTAACACTAATAAAACTATTTCACCTGATGGTGAAGTTAACACATCTCAAAAGTCACTTAGATCACTACCCAACTAGTACTGAGATTGCTTCAAAATTGCATTCACTTTGCATAAAGTGCCTTTGACAATTTAAGCATCACATGACCGCTTCAGACTCCATACCATAAATTCTGCTCAAACTATGTTACACTTACTCGCGCACGCCCGTGTATGTAATTATTCTACTACAAGTGCACCATAGTACAAATTGCTTGGAACGCAAGTGCTGCTGCCACTAGCAGTGTTCACAGCAAACAACGAGCAAATCTTCACTGTTACTTGTCTGCTCAGGCTTGTAAGAATGTTAGTAGCTCAAGCTTAGCTAATGTTGCATGGTACGTGTTGCATGCATGCAGTGCCGATTGAGTGCATGCAGCTAGTGCAATGGAACAGTTCTATTTCAAATTGTCTTTACACTGTATTAGCATAAATGCCAACCAAGTTATTATTTAAAAATTTAATAAAAAAAGAAAACAAACAAAAATGCAAGAGATTTAGGGTTGGTATATGTATCAAAAAAGTATGGAAACAAGATTGTGAACAAGGTAAGTAAACAAGAGTTGAAATAAAAAGGATTGTAACAATAGCCGTGTAATGCTACCTCCCTAAAATTAACCGCTTTCAATAGTTGTGGTTAAAGGTAGCATTACACTGCTATTGTTACAATCCTTCTTACTTACCTTATTCACAATCTTGTTTCCATACTTTTTCGATACAAGTACCAACCCTAAATCTCTTGCATTATTTTTCGTTTTTATTACTTGTATCAATATGGCTACACCCATAAAGAATGGTAACAACAAATTGCACTCGCAAAAAAATATTTTTAAAGGATATAAAGATTACTGACAAGAATATCAATATTAATACCCTACATGAGCATATAACGTACAACCTGCAAGCCAGCATTGTTGCACAGAAGCCATTGATGTATGGATGCATGGTCTTATGTTACCTCCCTGGTGACAGAGCTATTTGTATCATTTGTACATTATCTTGACAAAAATTGATGACAAAATATTACCACCACTGTAACAATACTACTAACCTTCATTGGTACACTGGCAGATGGGGCATATGTATTGACGACCACCATCAACAAACCGACAGTTTGGGTTCATGTAAGTTTTGCATCTATTGCAACGAATAGGACCCCCAGCTCCATGGTCAACAACTTGAACATTGTCCTGTACAAGAACGTGAGAGGTTAGTAGTAGCAATATTAGTAGTAACCTCATTAAGTGGAACTTCAGCTAATGGTTGAATCACTAATCCCAGTGGTATTCTGCACTGATTAAGAAGATCCTTTGAACAAGGAACAGTATAAAGGGTAGAACGCATGTAACGAGGACTACAGCTCCCTATCAAACATACAGCATAAAAAATGAACATGTAGACGTAATAGAAATGGTTTATTACCTTGATCCACAACTGGAAATGTAGTTGAAACTAGTGGAGGAGCAACACCTTTAATGGAAGTGAGGTAAGGAGTATTGCCCCGCTGTTCTTGATCTGCCTTTACAACTGCAATCTGAGTAAACAAATACATGTACAGCATTCTGGTATCACACACACACATACATGTACACACATTGAAATGACACACACACACACACACACACACACACACACACACACACACACACACACACTACTGTGCATATAATAAGCCCCAGTGGTTTCTACCCAAAGAGGAGATAGTAAGCATGCATCTGTGACATGTTCTTTGTAAGCAGCAGAAACAATCATGCAAGAGTGTTCAGCGGTTGCTAATACACCAGTACTAATTGCCTGAGCGAACCCCATATTCATCGATGATATTGTTTTAAATCACCATAATACGATGGATTTGAGGTATGCAAGGGGCTTAGGAATTCAATGTTAATATCTATCTGTGCTCAAGAATAGGAAAGTCGCCAGAATCAAGTCAAGTGACAAGTACATTTTGAAAGACAGCAATGCACTCTCACGTCCATTTTAACAATACCTATGGTAAAACTGTAGTGAAACCATTGGTATACTAAGTGATGGACCAATCAGGTTGTACAATTGCACTTATCTATTGTATAAAAACTTAAAAGACCATAGTCCATGGTAACAACTTTAGTTTGAGAAAATCTTCTAATTGAAGGCATCGACATATTATGCTCACTCATCCAACGTTTCAAAGCGTTTTGAAGGAGAACTAGTTCAACAACCAACTAGTTTCCATTTGTACAGCCATCTACAAATGCAGACGTGCAAACTTGTTAATTCACCAACTATAATATTACTATGGTGATTGGTAAGACAAATACTAGGATACACGGTCAATACTGGCATAGAAGAAAAAAATATTTAAAGGATTTTCCAGTAACAATTCGCTGTGTAGTGTATTTCAATGATTTAGGTATGCTGATTTTGCACGACAAGCAAATAAATTTATATGTATTGTGACATGGATATTAAAAGCTTACAGGGTTTGGCATAAGGTCTGGATCAATCCGCGCTGATTGTGGTCTAGGTTGAGACTGAACAGGTCCTGCCATTGAAGGAGTTGCCATTCCCGGTGCTGACTGCATGGGTCCTCTTGGAGGAGCATGCTGACCAGAAAACTGCTGATTAGGGTAACTCATACCAGGTGGAGAAGAATAGCTGCTGCCTCCTGGTTGGCCAGGCATAGGATTCGTAGCTGTATGTGGTCCCAATGAGACCCCGCTGTTCATTGGAGGAGGACCAACAGACATCCCACTGCTCATTGGAGGAGGACCTACAGACATCCCACTGCTCATTGGAGGAGGACCTACAGACATGCCACTGCTCATTGGAGGAGGACCTACAGACATGCCACTGCTCATTGGAGGAGGACCAACAGACATCCCACTGCTCATTGGAGGAGGACCAAACGAAGGACCACTGTTCATTGGAGGAGGAGCACCAACAGACATGCCACTGCTCATTGGAGGAGGAGGACCAACAGACATCCCACTGCTCATTGGAGGACCAAATGAAGCACCACTGTTCATTGGAGGAGGACCCAATGCAGCACCACCGTTCATTGGAGGAGGAGCACCAACGTTCATTGGAGGAGGAGCACCAACAGACATACCACTGCTCATTGGAGGAGGACCCAATGCTGCACCACTGTGAGGAGGAGGAGCAACATTATAGAAAGAAGCATGCTGTTGACCACTTGACGGACCACCCATTGGCAATTTAGACTGAGAAGGTAGTGGCTGGTATTGGTTAGCAAACAAAGAACCTTGCGAAATGTTTGGTTGAATGCCGGGCTGTGGAACAGCACCAGGCTGATAGTGTGCTTGCTGTTGGGGTCTTCCTGTGAGAAACTGAGAGGGCCCGTTAGAGTGGTTGTCAGTGTTTTGAGTGCTTATCGACATATTGCCCATTTGCTGAGTAGGAAGAGGCTGATGTTGGTATGGTTGGCCTGGTCTCGAAGAAGCCCCATACTGCTGTTGGTTGTAAAACGACATGTTCTGATGTTGCAGTTGATTTCACATAAAATGTTGTTTGCGCTTGATAACTTGCTGAGCAATGATTAAAATAATCGTAAAAGTTTCTATCACATTCTTACCTATAAGAATAGTCTTGGAGAAAGAGACTGATAATAGATAATGCCACAGATAGACAAAGGACTGACTGCCATAAGTGACGTCACCCTTCTAACGTCATAGAATTCTAAATAATGCATGCCTTTACATGACATTTTAATTAATGCGCACCAAACTCAATGGCGTGCTTCTGCTCTTGCATATGGGGTAATCCAGATCCTGGACCTATCCGACTGAAGGATGTACAGCAGGTTGTGTTGGATACAAGTAGAATGGGTGAGCAGATAATTTATTAAGGCTTATTTAAAGTACATTCATTCATGATTATGCATTATTATTATGTATTTTTTTATTATAATTATACAGGTGTAGATTGTGTCGTAGTCAAGTGTGGCCGTAGGATATGTGGTACAGGAGGTGCTCTTGCAAATGCTCCTATTGTACAAGATAAGAGCTACTTTGAAGTTAAAATACAGTGTGGAGGTTGGTTGAAAAAATATCCCAATAGATTTTGATACAATAATTTATTATTATATATACCTCAGTATTTTGATTGGCCAAATTGCTTTGCAGACGTCAAACAGACAATCAGCATAACCTAGATAAGTTTGTTTATTTAGCTGTGTAGCTGTTTGAGACAGCAAAGCCCTAACAGTGCTATACATGTGAACTCACACCTCATTTCGCAGCTGCTGTATTTTTACTTATATTTACATACTAGGCAATGTACTTGGAGTACTTGATGTTATTTGTATAAGCTTATACTGATTACATTTATCTACAATTCCCTTGATAACAGTCTCCAAAACCCAAGGAAACAAGAATTATATCATTGTTAGAATATTTTTATCGGGTACCTTTCTGAATTCTTATAAAAAGCTTGGAAACCTCAGTACATGTACTTACAAGAAATTAAAAAGATTTCTATCGAAATCAAAAGGATGTAGTGATGAAGAAATCTCCACTGGTTCACAATGTAAACCAACAAGGAACAAGCATAGAATGGTAACACGATTGACTTGCTAACAGACCATAGATCCCTACATCAGTGGCTGCTGTGGCCAGACTATAGCTAGTTAAGCTATTTACTGTTGACTGACACTTTGAATTGAATTCAGCTTGTGACAAAATATTGATCTTATGTACAGCCACTGATGTAGGGATCTATGGTCTGTTAGCAAGTCAATCGTGTTACCATTCTATGCTTGTTCCTTGTTGGTTTACATTGTGAACCAGTGGAGATTTCTTCATCACTACATCCTTTTGATTTCGATAGAAATCTTTTTAATTTCTTGTTTGTGTCCTTTTTTCTTTTTAGTGAAGTGCAGTTCAATATCATGCATGTACGAAGAAGTCTTTGTTTCCACCGACAAGCTAATTTAATATGACGTATAGACACGCCCACTACAAGGGAATGTAGGAATGGAATGTAAGTAGAATAGTTTAAACAGTTTGCCATCGCGCTATAGTACATGATATCGAGCTCAAGTGTGCATTGTTTACACTCCAGGTCAAGGCAAGTAATATTCCAGAACAATCTACTGAAAAATGAAAATAGCTGAAACAAGATTTCTGCTGTTACAGTGATTGGACAACATTTTGTGCGTATTGCAGCCAGAGTTTGTGCGCCACAGCCGAAATTTCTTTACATTATTAACCGAATGATGCTCTAGAATGATAGCAATGCTGTTTTGATCACGTTGGTGCTTTCTTGGGTGAATAATTTTGCCAACCAATTCTTTATCTTCAGCTCTCTGTACTGCAAAAACTAAAAGAGGTACGGGTGGGGTACGGTAGCGTAAACGAAAGGTCTTGGGCAGTAGAATCCATTTAGCAACTTACTTACCTGTCAAATTGTCCTCTAAAGGCGTAGCAGACCAGGAAAGACGCAATGTATTCTGGTTTACTAAATCATTGAGGCTACGTGACGCAACGTCAGCATTACGTCAGAATAAATTAGCTTGATCGTACCCCCCCTGCATGCTTGCAGTGCATACGAGCCCCGCCCACACTTGTTTGTAGACGGTTATAATTATCTGGCAAGTGCAGAATGGCGATCCTACACGAGCTTACCGTTCTTCGAAGACTCCAGACAAATGCCGGGTGTGTGTTCTCCGTGATAGTGATCCACACGGCGCAGCGATACTTTAGCTGCTTTTACCCATTGCTTGGTCACGTGCGTATTGCGCAATCACAATAATGGCGTCTAACACTAAGCTGACAATGGATCACGATCGAGAAATCGCGAAACTTAGATCGCCGTTACGCTAAAAACAAAGCTCAAAAGGCACATGCCAGGAGAATTTCACGACTGTTCGTGGATGTTTTGGTCTCGGCACTGCTCGCGTAAAGGCGCTAGGCGAGTGGAAGAAAGAAAGAAAGAAAGAAAACGAAGATGACGAAACTCGATTTTCACCGTTTCCAGGTTCGTCACTTTAGTAACAATTTCGAGCAATCTCCTTGCTACTGTAAGATGGGGCAACGCCAGAGAGCAGATCTAAGTGTCTAAAGACGTATAAAATTCAACACCAGGCGAAATATCAGCGTTTGAACGCTAATACATTGTATGTAGCCGCCATCTTGTTTTCTCGTTCATCCCTACATAGGGAGTCACTACCGTGCCTCCCTAATATTTAAGTACAAACCTCAGTACATGTAAATCCATTGGCAACATGGTTGTATTTTCTGAAAGTACTCGTACTTTACAAAATGTACTTAAGTACACTTGTTAGTACCATACAAGACAAGTCTGTGAAGGTTAACTGTTTGGTCATGTCGCTGCTGCTGACACTCAGAAGCCTGCTTGAATTTGTGTACCAAACGTGAACTTTAACAGCCCTGAGACAGCAGCAAACAGCACAGTAAGCAAGAAGCTGGTCACCATAGATTTGTCTTGGATAGCACTAACAAGGTTATGCTATTGGCGCTGCTTTGCTGGGGACTCAGGCCTGTACTGCTTTGCTGGGGGTTCAGGCCTGTGCTGCTTTGCTGGGGGCTCAGGCCTGTGTTGGAGCCATTGTCAATCATGAAGTTCTTGGCTGCCAAGGGGTGTAACCTCATAATGTGAGCTTGAAATAAAAATGGACGAATCTTTTGGCATTTTAATTGATTCTGAATGAGATGAGAGTTCACACCGAAGGCATATAATAGCTAAATAGTTGCATGTGCATGGTTAGCTTGTACAAAGCATTTCGTTTTATCACTATGATCACAGGGTTGATGGCATATTATCAGTAATCAGCTGCTCTCAGCCCTGAGATTTTGCATAGCATTGTTATTGAACTATCTTTTATTGATATCATTAGGTATTTGGGGTGTAGGAGTAGCCACGCCAACAGTGCAAGTGGACACTGTTCCATTAGGTGGAGACAGCAACAGTTGGGTACTTACTTCTGAAGGAACTGGTCTGCATAACGGACAAGTTGTCTCAAGAGTCAGGCAAGGACAGCAACTTCCAGTTGAGGGAGACATTATTGTGAGCACAGTTTACTCTGATTCTAATGACCTGCTACCATTCCTTGTTCTATTTTCTGTTAATTTGTTTACCATTTTAGTTGTTGCTACTCTTTTTTTTGAGCCTGCCATAATATTGTAGTGGGAAGTTTGCAAGAGAAAAGTTTTACAAATGCGCAAAATAGAGTCAGAGCATACCACTAGACCTCCAGCCAATCGGATCGCTCAAAACGTGTTACCTGCCAGCGCATTATTGAGTGTTTATAGTGCAATTATTGTTTTCCATTATCAACATCACACTCACTCCAAGTGGTGTGTCCCGGGCAACGTATACTAATGCGGCTAACATACCAGCAATCTCAATCGTATCTAAGAGAGACTGTCGAAAGCTATAAACCTGTCAGCGGATAGTAGCAACTGAGAGAAAGCCAGCGTTCTAAAAGAACCCTGTTGTAGAAGCAGAATCAAATGGTGTACGGCCCTTGATGCTGTGCTGTTACTTACTAGAGATAAGAGCCGGGAAAGTTGTGTGCGGGGCGGGGCTATGGGAAGCGGATGATGCCTGTGACGCCAAAAACGTTGGGGCCCTGGCCAGTCAGTATAATAAGATAGTTGGGACTGAAGTGATGGCGAAAGCCACCAAAGTGATGCAACAAACTGAGCCTACCAATGGCCAACCCGAAATAATCATTACCAGTGAGCCTCAAGATCCTGAACTGATGGAAACCTCAGTGGAGAACAGTACTTCCCAGTACTTTCTCATACTGGGAAACAGACTCTCTCGAGGCTAAACTGCCTAGTGTACGCTGGAGAGCTGAAGAAATTCCCTGGAAGGCAAAGCCAAAGACAGAGTACGAAGAAAGGGAAGCTGAGATCAGGCAATTAAGGAAAACAGTGGGGTGAATACAATCTGACTTAGCTAAGTGGAAGTCAGGTGGAAGACTTACCTCCAAACAAAAGAAGATAAGGTGTGTGATATCTAAGCTGGACGGCTCAAAGTCAAGGCAACATCTGAAAGTGTTCCTGCAAACACTGAGGGACTTGCTGAGAGTGAGAGTCAACAGGCAAGAAGACACAAGGCTGCGATAAGGCGTAAAGATATCAATGCCAGGTATAGGCGAGATGGCACTAAGGTGCTAGGAGGAAATGCAAAGCAAGAAGGAGGAAATACAAACCCCACTGAAGCTGAGGTAAAGAGTACTGGGGGACTGTTAGAAGTCCCAGAGAGGTATAATGTAGACGACCAGGCCATCCAGCCAGGACAAAGAGGACGGCCCGCTGTGGTATGAGATCTTTGATGTTGTGAGAAAAAGAGCGAAGAACTGAAAGGCTGCCCGGAAAGTGTTCCCTAGATCAGCACACAACCAGTGGCAGATGATCAAACTGATGATCAAGGGAAAGAAAATTCCATAGTGGCTAGTGAAAGAAAGGACAATCTTAATCCCTAAAGAAGGGTGCAAAAGGAAGCCTGACTGGTACCAACCGAGCACAGTGCTGAACACTGCGTATAAGTTGTTCACTGGGTCCTCACGGTAGTGCTGCAGCAGCACGTGATGGAAAAAGACATCCTCCCAGTGGAGCAGAAGGCCCTGAGAAAGGGGCGCAGAGGATGCTATGACGCTCTTATGGTGGACGCCATGGTCATGGAGTATGCACAGGACAATCATTTCGATCTCTCTGTGGCCTCTTCTGATCTCTTTGTCGACAGGACATCAGAGACAACGGGCATGACAATGGGATTGAGGAAGTGTGCAGTAGTGCATATGCGAAAAGGAAAGAGCCGAGGTGGTGTGGATCTCAGCTCTCAGGGGACATAGAAGTAACGTGCCTAGAGAGTGAAGAGTGATATAGATACCTGGGGGTGATGTAGTTCTTTGACCTGAAGTTGAAGGTGGTGAAGAAACAGTTGAGGGAAGAATATTTGAGACTTGTTGGGGAATTGTGGTCCTCTGAGCTGAGCACTAGGTGAATGCAACAAACTCTTGGGCAGTAGCACTGTTTTGCTATTTTTACGATGGTATCGGAGGCAGCTAATGATCCTACATAGAGACACACGCGTGCTACACTGACGGAGCCAGCGAGCGTGTCCTTCGCCGAAAGGTACGGGTAATCTTGGCAGCCTCCGTTGTGCTGGGGATAGATGGTTGCAATTATTGATCTTGAACGAGGAATTCCTAGTAAGCGCGAGTCACTAGCTCGCATTGATTACGTCCCTGCCCTTTGTACATACCGCCCGTCGCTACTACCGATTGGATGGCTTATTGAGATCTCTGCCGGCGCAGTCTTCACGGTCTGCGTTGGATGGGGAGAAGTCGCTCTAAATAAGCTCTCTAGAGGAAGTAAAAGTCTTGGGGAAGGGATAGTTGGTTACCTTCAAGTGGTCTTCCCCGGGCAACGGTTACCTGAGCGATAAGGTAGGTGGCAGAAACCAACTCAATGAATTGTGGTTAATAATTGTTCAGATTTGTCTGTAGGGTGAATGTGAAAAGTTGAGCACGGAAAGTGCATTACTAGTGACTAGTTGGCGAGTTACTGAGTACTAAATGGATCATTGAAAGAAAGTTGTCAGGCTGATATTGGTGCCATATCAGCAATCTAAGGTATATAAAGTGAGCAAAAGCAATAAACCTGTCAGTCGGACAGTTGCAAGACAAGGGAGCAAGCGTTCTAATAGAACACTCACTTGAGGAGGCATTGACTGAAACAAGTGAGCTATCAAGGGCAGTGAAGTAGAGTCTTACTCTATCTATAAACTCCCTTGAATCTAATCCCAAGTCCAACAGAATGTCGCAAGACAAAGACTACTAGGGGATTAGACTGAGTTGTGGACACACCGAGAGCGGAGGCAGAATCAAATGGTGTACAGCCCTTGATGCTGTGCTGATACAAGCGAGAGACAAGAGCCGGGAAAGCTGTGCTATGGGGTATGGGAAGCGGTGGGTGGACCACTGGAACAGGATGATGCCCGAGACACCCAAAACGCTAGGGGCCCTGGCCAGTAGGTATAGGAAGATAATAGGGACAGAACTGATGGTGAAAGCCACAAGGCCGTTAGAGAAACCTGAACCATCCAATGTCCCCCAAGAAACTGCTATAAGTGAGGCTCAAGACCCAGAACAGACAGAAGCCTTGGTGGAGAGTATCAAAGATGAGTTAAGAGAACAGTTCCTCTCGGTGCTCAGGAGACTCTGAGTTCTGAGTTTGGTGAATTCTCCGAGAGGGTGAGACCATACCTGAAAGGGAAACTGGTGAGCCAAAAAAAAACTACAAGCTATTGATGAACTGGTCACAGAAGAGTATAGTGTTGGAAACAGTCACTCTGGAGACTCAACTGCCTTGTGTACACAGGAGCAGTGATAATGGCTGGAGAGGTAAGTTCCCTGGAAGGCAAAGCAAGAGTAAGAGTATGGAGAAGAGGGAGGCCGAGATCAGACAGATAAGAAAAAAGGTGGGGTGGATACAATCCGAACTAGCTAAGCAGAAGTCAAGCGGGAGACTAACACCCAAGCAAAGGAAGATAAGACATATTGTGTGTAAACTGTGTGGCTCAAAGTCAGGACGACGTCTGAAAGTGTTTCTCCAAACACAGAAATACATATTGAGAGTGAAGGTTGAACAGGTAAGGAGACACAAGACAGTTGAAGGTGTAAAGAGATCAGATGGTGTTAAGGTGCTTGGGAAAAAAGCGAAGCTGGTAGGAGGGAATACAAACCCCACTGAAACAGAGATAAAAGAGTACTGGGGGACTGTTAGAAGTCCCTGGGAGCTATAATGAAAATGACCAGGCAGTCCAGGATTGGATGGAAAGTCTACAATACCTGGACCAAGACACAGGAGAATATCTGCTGGGAGATGAGATCTTTGAAGTAAGGAGGAAAAAAGCAAAAAAGCTGGAAGGCAGCTGGTAGAGATGGCATATGTGCATATTGGTGGAAAGTCTTCCCTAGAGCAGCACACAAATTGTGGGAAAAGATCAAGCAAATGATGGGAAGAAAATTCCGGAGTGGCTAGTGAAAGGGAGGACAGTCCTAATTCCCAAAGAAGGGTGCAAGGGGAAACCTGACCAGTACCGACCTATCACAGTGCTGAACACTGCGTACAGCTGTTCACGAGAGTCCTCACTGTTGTACTGCAGCAACATGTGATGGAGAATAATATCCTCCCAGTAGAACAAAAAGCACTGCGGAAAGGACGCAGGGGATGTTATGACGCTCTTATGGTGGACGCCATGATCACTGAGTATGCCAGAGACAAGCAATTAACTCTCAGTGGCATTGATAGACTATCAGAAAGCCTATGACCGGGCCCCTCACGGTTGGCTACAACTGGTCACTGGTCTTGGAGAAAATCCGAGCACCAAGGAGCGTTCAGAAGTGCATCCGCCGGTTGAACGAAAGTGGAAAACGGATTTTAGTGCTGGTGACAAGAAGGTAGTCGGAGTGGACCTCACCCTGAAAAGAGGACTTGTTTCATTGGGACCACCTCTGCTGTTCTGCCTAAGTATACTACCCTTATCGCATGCACTAAGAGAGAATGGAGAGGGATTCAAAGAGTATGGGCTAGAAATACCTATTACTCATCTACTCTTCATGGATGACCTCAAGGTGTATGCAAAGGGTAAAGCAGACCTCTCCAAAGTGGTGAGGCTGGTGGACAGAACATCGGAGGAAATGGGCATGACGATGGGATTGAGGAAGTGTGCTGTTGCGCATATGCGGAATGGAAAAAGCCAAACAGGGCTAGATCTCATGCTCCCAGGGGACAGGCAAGCCTGGACAGTGAAGATACCTGGATCATATAGATACCTGGGGGTGATGCAGCTCTTTGATCCGAAACTGAGGACAGTGAAGAAACAATTGAAAGAGGAATATCTGAGACGTGTAGGGGAAGTGTGGTCCACTGAGCTGAGCTCTAGGCATAAGGTGAACGCAACGGACACCTTGGCTGTAGCACTGTTCCGCTACTTCTTTCCATGTATAAGGTGGTATAGGAGGCCGCTAATGATCCTAGATAGAGACACACACGATCAGTATTGAGGGGCTTTAAGTGCCAACATAGAAATGCAGCCCTAGAGAGAGTGTATCTGCCAAGAAAAGAAGGAGGACAAGGACTCCATAGACTGACCCACATGTGGGAGAGAGAAGTGGTGTCAGCAGCGTTGTATTTGGTAAGGATGGCAGAAATGGATGGGCACCTTAGGGCAGTGCATGAACACCAACTAGAAATGAAAGCCCAAAGGGAATACACAGTACTAGGAGAAACGGGGAAAATACTGGAAGAACACAAGGTGGAGACAGTGCTCAGTCCACAGGTAGAGCATAAACAGGTAATAAACTGGCTGAAAGAGGTCCGAATGGATGGAATGAGGAAAAGCCTAGAGCAAAAATCCCGACACAGTAAGTACTGGAAATGGAGCCTGAGACGAGAGATGGACACAGAAATGTGCCACCTGTGGCTAAGGAATGGTAGGCTCCAAGCAGAGACTGAGGCCTTCATAATAGCTATGCAGGATGGCGTACTGTACACTAGAGAATAGAATACAGGGCCAATATCCTGCACAAGTCCTGGACGAAGGTTTGTAGACTTTGTGAGGTGAAGATAGAATCAACAAAACACATCCTATCTCACTGTCCCAACCTAATGTGAACAAGTTACAAGGAGCGCCACAACCGGGTGGCAACACACCTAATGAAAACTCCGGCTAAGAAATTTGAAATCCCAGTGCCTGATAAGCCCATGCTGGGTGGACAAGCAAAGACTCTAATAATGGAGAACCAAAAGGCAAAAATCCTAGTAGACTATATAGTACCTACTGATGGGAAGATAGACTATCGCAGACCAGATGTAACAGTCTACATAAAAAGCCATAGAAGGGTTGAGGTGTTTGAAGTTGCAGTTGCATGGGATGAAGGATTGTGTGACAGGGAAAAGCAAAAGAAGCAGAAGTATCTCCCGTTGTGTGCAGATCTAAGCTGCCAGAATAGGGGGTGGAAAGTCAGCACGAGACCAATAGTTATCGGGTGTATGGGCTCAATTGCAAGGGCAAGAGAGATGCTCAGAGATACAAAAATCTTTACCGAACAAGAGGTAAACAGCCTCATAAGGGAGATGCAAATGGAGGCCCTGGTCTCAGCTGTCAGAATAATGAGACATCAGCTATACATTTGAGGGGAACGAGGCCAGGAGAGTATGGGGTGTATGGGCTCAATTGCAAGGGCAGGAGAGAATCTCCGCTACTTCCGCTACTTTTTTCCAAGTATGCGGTGGTACAGGAGACCATTAATGATCCTAGACTGAGATACACGGTCTGTGTTGAGGGGCTTTCCACTAGACTTCCAGCCAATCAGATCACTCAAAACAAGTTACCTGTCAGCGCATTATATCGCATAATGCACACTTTTCTGCACACTTTTCTAAATAATAATTTTAGCTGATCTTAAATTTCGTGATTTGAACGAGCATAGTACAAGCTGATTTATTTTTTTCTGCTATAGAAATTGCAAGGGTTGAAAGCTACTCATTTCATGACCAAATGCTCTAATAGATTTCTATGCAGGCCGTCCATGTTCATATTATTAACGCCTTGGTCATCATTGCTATTTCTATCAAAATGGCACTCAATAACCATATCGACACAATCATTTTTATTGCTTTGGCCATGCATTCAATCATAGATACAGTATCCCTTAAACTGATTCATAAAGGCGCCGCCAGTGGTCTAAATGTCATAGAGCGCACTCGTCATTTCATAGAGCACTGGAGGCGGGGCCACGGGCAGCAATTGTTCGTGTAGCGATCGACTGCGGGGTAGTTTCTGGAAGGTCACACTTTAAACCCGTTAAAGCACTGCATCTCGTGCTCTATGGCGTATGATTGCACTCGGGACATGTCTCGACGACAAATAGAGCACTCGCCTTTGGCTCATGCTCTATTTGCCTCTCACCACGCCCCTCGTGCAATTATACGCCATAGAACACTCGACACTGTGCTTTAACTAGTACAGAATACTGTTTCAATTGTGCTGGAGACTTCTACACAGCAGAATTAACCAGTTACCAATTTGGTATGTGACTTAGAAGTCTCTTAGGAAGATAACTGCTACCTGGGTAACAACACTAGCTTGTGGCATTGTTATAGCTGCAATATTAGCCGCAGTTTGGGCGTGTTATTTTATAGCACAGCTAACTTTGTACATCATTTCTATGACAGTAACCATTTTAAATTTGGCCGATTTATGGTGTTAGCGACATAAGAACTTACCTGTTGCATGGTGTGTGTATGTATGTTAGCTGAATCAACTACAGCATTGAGTGAAGGTCAAAGAAGCAGTGTGGTGTGGTGTTTCAGAAAAAGAGACAATAAGCTTGAAGCGATCTTATCATCTACATTATGTTGCATGTATTGTGTCACATGTTTGATAGAACTACTACATTGTATTATGTTATAGTATGTAGTATAAACCAGCAATGCTACAGGTGTGCTCTCTCAAGAGAAGTAACACCAATCAATTGTAATTGTATAACAAAAGAATTGTAACCAGCAGTAGACTTGATGGTGTAGTAATATTGTTTTAGACACATTAGTGTATTGATAACTAGCATCTGTTCTCTCTCCATTCTAGGGCATCAGCTATGATCATGTAGACCTTAACTTTTTTCTGAATGGAAGTCACTAGATTGCCCAATAACAGGCGTCAGAGGGACAGTATATCCAGTTTTTTATGGTAAGTTTCTATCAAGCTTTTTATACAGTACCTCTAATGCGCCTATCAATGTCACGCCCCATCGCCCCAACACGGGGGTGAGGTGGGGCAATGTGGGGATCTGCACTTGTGGTTTTACAAATGTCCCAGGGGTGGGGAGCAACTGGCTTGCAAATCCCCTACATATCCCCCACTTGGCCCTACTGGTGCACAGTACAAACAGGAACACTGCTACATGTCCGGATTTTGTATGTTTACTGAAAAATATGAACGTGTCAAATGCCCCACCCCTCGGGCAGCAAACGGCTGGCATTTCCCCATGTAACCCCCACCCTACCCTAAGGTGGGGCATGACATTGATAGGCACATAATGTTAAAGTATGAACCTCTATCGCACGCTGGTAGTATTAGAAGCACACACAGGTTTTTGCACAATAGGAATTAAATTTTAATTTCTTCTCTTTCAATAGTGATGACTGGTGCATATTCTTGATGTAC